>NDGN011448059.1:4558-20953 GCA_002564285.1 Tympanoctomys barrerae
GAGAAGGAGGAGAAAGGATGGGGCTGTATGAGCTTTTTCTGCCTCCAAGGACACCGGGGTTCCACACCAGGCAGGGCCTGAGGTGCAGGCTGCACAGACCCTGGGGCTGGTGATACACAGTGTTCTTCCGAGCTTTCTGGATCATGCAGTTGTGCCCCCCAGGGGGCTGTTCAGAGAAAGGGAGGCAGAGCAGGAGTGTCAGGATTCCCCTGTGGTGGCTCTAGCTGATGGGAGTGCGCCAAGAGAGACCACACTCCCTCTGCAGTTAAGAAACATCTGTTGTCCTATCTGCGTAACAGTTCTGCCCAGAAGTGATGCTTTGCTCTGGTGAATATAGTCATGTACCATTTTCCCGCTTGATACATATGTACCCCATTTCTCACAGAACCATATCACTTTTCCACATCAAGTCAAACTGGCTGTGTTTTTTGAGGAATATTTACTAGGTAAAATCCAGTGCATCTGCTCCTCTCCCTCTTTAAATGTCTGCCGCCTTCTTTCCCTCCCACCCTCTTCTCCTCCCCTTTTCCTCCTCCTTGACTTGTAGCCTGTTAATATCACAGAAGGCTGTGGTTGGTTTTGGGAAGCTGGTATTGCAATCATTTCTGATCCCGTTGCCCCCATCCCTTCCTGCCTCTCTCCTGTCTCCAAGAGTCTCTTTCTGGTTTCCTGTCATCTCTCATTCATTCATTCATTCGTTCTTCTGGTTTCTTGTGTAAGAGAAATCCTGCAGCACACAGCTCTGAGTCTGGCTCCTTTCTTTCAACAGATGCAAAGAATTTGCTTATAGCCACAGTGGAGCCCTCTTCTTTCTTTGCAATGTTCTCTGTTTAGACCTCATTCAGTCTTGAAAACAGCACTTCCCTCATTTCCCCTGACCGGTAGTTCCTCTCGTAGTTGATGGTGGAGATTTGTCAGGCTCTAAATTGAATTGGATGTGCCCAGGGACCCGTACAGCACCAGCCACAAGAACACAGCGTGGCGGGGAGTTCCTGGAGGTCGGCGGACAGATGGCGAGCAGCAGATGTGGTGAGCTCCATGGCTCGCCTTAAATCTGTGCAGGAGCTGGGGTGGAGCCAGTGAAGGGAGCTGAACTGGTGCAGACTTCTGTCTCAGCTTCCTCTTGGTTCAGAAAAGGCTTCAGCTTGGGCGTGTGAGTGATGGCTGTACTCTGCTGTGAAACATGAACCAAAGGGTGTCTCCATTAGCCCACTTTTGCAGGAGTTTAAATTAAGCTTAGCTTCTGTATTCCTGGGTGTGAAGAGGAGAGCTAGGAGTATTTCCATGAATATAGGGGCTGGAGGTGGCTGAGCGTCACACTCAGTTCTCCCAAGGTGGGAGATTTGGTCCATGTGCAGGAAGTGTGAGGCTTGTGTCTGGCCTGCAGGCTGACTCAGTGCACACCTTGAAAGAAAGCCTGCCTGTCTGAAAGAAGGGATGAAAGTGTCAGATGTTTGGGCAGAAACCTGAGAAAATGAATGAAGTTTTCCTGTAGCTTGGAATTATCTTGCTCTTAGTCTCTAAGCAAAGGAAATCAGGGGAGCAGCAGGGCCTCCCTTCCTTCCCCACCCAGAAGGCCCTGTCCTGCCCCTCTCCTGCTCTCCCCCGGCCCGCCCCTCCCCCCTCCAAGGTGCTCCCGACAGAACAGCAGAGACATTGGTCCTGGATGCTCCGTGTGCTTGGCGAGTTCCTTGCAATGCTGTCAGTCCTTGACTCCACCTTCTGATGTGCTGGTTCTCCTTTCCTAGTTGTCTAAAAAGCATTTTTCAGAAAGCGTCTTCCCCTGGAACAGAGAGCGTATGCCTGAAGGGCGGATTCCCAAGGTGCTCCCTAGGGGCGGGCAGGGCACTGTTATTTCTCTGCCTATTTCGTTTGGTTTTAGAGGAAGAGCTGTGACATCTCGTGGAAATGCAGCCCTTTCCCTCTGGCCGGTGCAGGGCCAGCTGCACCAGGCTGTGGAGCCACCATGTTCCCATCGTCCTCCAGAGTGGGCCGTGGGCTTCCGGAAGCTTCCTGCATGTGACTTTATCCAGTCAAGTGGTGGAGGACGGACGAGTAGGCTGTCACTACAGTGCCCCGAGGGGCTGAGGTGAAACCCAGGGGCCTCCCTGGGAAACCTCAGGACGAGACCCAGCAGCCTCAAGGTCAGAACATGAAGGCCTGTGGGGGCAGGAACCCTGGCCCTCCCAGCTCTGCGGGCTGAGCACACCAGGCTTCAGGCTGGGCACCGATCCACCTAAAAGGTTCCTGTTCTGTGTGTCCACGTGGCAGAGGCCAGAAGGTCTGGATGTGACCGTCATCCGCCTGGCCTCGGACCAAACGTGCCTTATAGCTTTGCCCTTTCAGGGAGGCGCAGCCAGAAACCTGAATGCTCAGCTGTTGGCCCAAACCACCCTCTGAGAAGAGCACCAGGAGCTGTTGTCTTTGAAGGGCTGCAAACTGTTCTTTTAGTGGCTTTTGGTCAACAGAGTTGGGGGTGAACAGTGAAAGCAGAGCACGTGTTAGCATGGGTGAAATCTGCCACGCTGCGCGTGGACCTAGCGCCGCCTGCCGCCCTGCTGCTTCTCACAGCAGCGTCTCTGGGCATAGCAGACCTGTGTGAGCAGAGAAGCCCACCTCTCAGGGCTGACTTTTGTGTGCTGCTGCAGAAGTTGGGTTCGTGTCTTTAATTTTACTTAAGAAGCAAAACTTCATTCCAATCAAAAGCGCTGTTATGCTCCTCTGTAACTCAGGAGGGTGCCGTCGTTCACACTGACAGCTGAAGCTCTGAGGCTGTCTGAGGACACTGAGGGAGAAGCTAAGCTACCGCCTGGAAGGCCTCCTGCGGCTGGCCAGAGCTTGTAGCACAAGGCATCCTGGTGCCCTGCACGCTCACCAGTGGCCGCGTCCATTCTGGTTGTACTTCTGCCTTTCTAACCAAGTAAATCATCCTGTTGGTAGCCCTAGAGAGCCATGGGGTTGGAAGCGGCCATGTTTGTGTTTCCATGTTGTTTGCACACATGGCTTGTCACATACTGACAGTGGTCTGCCTTGTATGGTGGAGGGAAACACAGAGACATGCACAGAGACACGGCTCAGTCAGGCCACGTCTGACTTGCAGTCAGGACTCGGAATCCCAGGTGTGCAGGTCACAAGCCCGTGGCCCGGAGACCACACTGCTGTCCTGCGGCCTCGACACCCTCGTGATGCACAGGGCCGCTGACCATAGTCCCATCTGAGACGCCGTGTGCTCCTCGGAGGGGAGCCCTCAGCATTCATTCAGTGAAATGATACAGAGAGCAGCATTTGGCAAAGCATAAGCCTTCAGCCAGCCAAGTACGCTTTGTAGTTGACAGATGCCCCCACGCTTCCTTGGCTTACAGACTTACTTGGAAAAGTAGGCCTGCAGATGGTGGGAGTTGCCGTGCTATTTCTTGCTTCTGCAGCTGTATTAAAAAATGCAAGAGGCGCCTCATAGATACACGATGGGCGCTCACAGAAGAACTGGCCCTGCACCCTACGCTGCCCAGGTGCCCCAGCCCTGGCGCAGAGGGCAGCTGAGCACCTCTGGGAGCAGCCCTGTGCTCTGCGAGCCTCCTCACGCTCCAGTCTGAGCTGCCTAGAGACTGCAGGCACCACAGGGCCACACTCCACAGCAGCATCACGTAACCATGGCAACCGACTGCGTCCCGTCCCGTGGGCATACCTCAGGCTAACAGGAAAGAGCAGGAGAGGGACGCAGCACGCAGCCCAGCCCGCGGTGGGGGCTGGAGGTCGCAGGCAGCAGCTGTCCCTGCCAGACCACCATCATGGCGCTGCCACGGGCACCCACCTGTCCTGCGAGTGGCCGCACAGCTCCATCACCTCCCTCCACACGTGTTTCCTGGGTCATTCAATTTTCTTCTGAAGGATGTGCAGTATTTCCTTAATTTTCAGAAAAAGTTATACATGATATTATACATATTAGTTACAGAAAAGATATAGAATATGCTCATGCTGTGACAGAGTAGAAGCAGGGTGGATGGGTACCTGTCCCGCTTGAATGCAAGCGACACAGGCGGAACTCGAGCAGCCCGGAGGTGTTGCTGTGATGCCTGGAGCAGGGCGTCGGAGGGGTCCAGTCAGCTCAGCTGTGACAGCAGGAGCCCCAGGACTGGCAGGGCACACTGGTGTGTGCACTCTGGAGGCTGAAGCCAAGCGCGAGGCGTGGCAGCCGCTGTCTGTGTCCCCGTGTGGGAGCATCCGACGGGCTACTCCTCTTTCCCACTGGCACCGGTCTCCCCACAGGTGTCCATTCCCCTCCCCCTGACCTTGTCACCTTGCTGCGGTGGAGGCTGCAGAGACACAGCAGAGCCCTGAAGATGAACGGACATGCCTTCCAGCATCCACCGTGAGCTCATGGTGGGAGTCCCTGTGTCACAGGCACTGTCTTTGCTTTTAGGGTTTCCTTCAGAAGGTGTTACATATTTTTGGAGGTGTCTGCTCTAAGGGTCGTGCCCCTCTTGGTTCACCCTTAGGCAGCCGGTTGCTCCTGCTGTTGCTGGGAGTGTGCCATAGTGCATCCTGGCACCCCATAGTGCATAGGGCTTCAGTTCTATCTGACCGTAAGTGCATGCAGACAAGGTTCTGGAGGTGCACGGGGTGGTGCCGTGGGCGTCACGTTGGCGGTCACACGCTCACTACAGCTGATGGCGAATCAACAGGGAGTGCCATTGCCGCGGGGTGTCTGCTGAGGTAAGCTGCAGAACTAGAAGGCAGTGCTTCCGACAGTTAACTTTTAGGTTCCATGGAGACCTGGGGGTGTTTGCTGGGGTTTTTTATGTTGCTTTTTAAAACTTTATTTTCTTGTTGATGGTTTTTACTGCAAAATCTTTTGTATAAATCACCTTCTTTGTAGTTTCTAATGAAGACTCCACCTCCTGACTACTGCCCATGACCCGTGGGTGTGACAGTGACCAGCAGGGTGGCTGTTGCACATGGATCCGTACTGCACAAATTGTCCGCTTGACTTGCTTGCAGTGGGGAGGACAGAGACAGGGCTGACGCCTGGCACCCAGGACTGAGCTGCTGCTTGTTCTTGAGGACAGATTTATTTACTGTACTGTATGTATAGTTTTTGGAAGAATACTGTGATTATGAAGTTATAAAGAACAAATTCAGGGCCGGCCAGATGGCCCAGTGGACTAAAGCACCTGCTTTGGTGGAGCACAGTGGCCAGTGTTCGATCCCCAGCATGCAGTGCTGGCCTCGCCCCCAGGGCGTGCTGGGACAGTAATTGAGACTGGGCACGGTGGTGCGACCTGTAATCCCATCTCTTGGGAGGCTGAGCACTGGTGGATCACTACGAATCCGATGTACGTAGGGAGACCCTGTAGACCCTGCCCTAAATTCATAAAAAAAGAATAAATTCATCTTCAGTAAAACTAGGGGCCTGTGCTATATGATTATAAAATTCTGTTGATTATTAATAGGAGAAAGGATTATGAGAAATATGTATTCGCAGGTAACCCATAATATCATATTTATCTGATTTTAAAAGGTAGTTACTGTAATACCTAATACTTATTTTTGGAACAAAATTCTGACTTTACCAGGAGCAGACTTCTGGATGGGTCTACTCTGCCTACATTGCAAGACTTACTGGGAGTGAGGAAGGGCTGGATCCAAGCTCCTGGAGCAGCAAGGCTCCCCTAGGGCACGTGGGGTTCGAATCCAGATTTTACTTCAGCATTGACTTCTAGTTCAGACAGCGTCGCAAGTGTCAGAAATTTGTGTTCACATTAACACACACACACACGATAGTTCAGATAGTGTTAACAGAGTTGTACAGCTTGTTGCTCTCAGTTCATTGAAAAGGGCAGGCTAGTGTCTCCACCCAGGCTTGTGCTCTAGCTGCTGTGAAGACAGAATTGCGCAGTGTATTATTACTGTCCTATTAGCCTGATGTGGAACTACATTTTATTTCATTTCTATTTCTTTCCTCTTCTCTTTAAAATAAAATTTAAAAAAATATTAGCCATAGTAACATAAGCAAGATGATGTGGTACAACCTAAAAATAAGATTTTAAAATCAAAGAAAATGATTGTCCGACTGACCTCTAACCATGATCCGAGAGCAGAGGACCACCCTCTGCGGAGCAGTCCGCTTCCCCTCGCCATCCGTGAAGGAAGTGTCTGTCCTACGGAGCTCTCTCGCCCATGACTTTCGTGCTGTGACCACCGTGGCATTTTTGGTTTTCTTTTATAGTTCTGTTGCTAGTTTGGTTGCATGAAATTTATAAACACAAACATTTTTAGCTAATGTAGTAAAGATTTCGTTTCAGGGAAGGGCTCTCAGTACTTCTCAGGGTAACTAAGCAGAACTTTGCCCTGAGAAGCCAGTTGCAAAACTAAAAACAAAACACTGATGGAGAAGAGTTCCCAGAAAAAACTAGCCTGGCTGGTGGCCTGAGGCACTCTGTGGCTGCTGGAGGTCCTTCAGGTGGGGTGACTCAGAGCCTCCGGCGATATGGCCTTGGGTGTGGCTTTGTCCCGAGATGGCCTAGGCCAGTGGCGGCAAACCTTCTAGAGCTTTCTCGTGCCTCCCAGGGACATCTGCGCGAGTCGTCTCGTCCCCACCCTATTGAATGGCCGCAGTGGGGCCCGGGGAGGTCGGCCCGACAGCCGTGTGGGGCACCATCTCTCGTGGTGCAGTCTTGTCTGCCCCTGAGAGGCCAGGTCTGCTTCACTGTTTCCCTTGTGTGGCTAGTCAGAAGAGAACACCCTGCCGGGAACACTGGCCAGGACCCTAGAGCTGGTGCGGGTCGCGGCTGGCGGTATTTTAGGTAGTTCAATCATGAGCAGTTGTTTCCAGCTTAAGCAGCAGGTCAGAGCTGCAGGAACTGTGGCTGTGGTGTGGAGCACCAGTGCCCTGTGTCCTCCAGGAGTCATCTGCCTCCTGTGTGCACGAGGCCTCTCTGGGCCCGTGACCGGTGTCCCCTGCAGGGCAGGGCCGCGCTGTGCCTCCTCCAGGGCGCAGAGGCATCAGGAAAGCTGGGGGTACTGTGCCCAGCAGAGGTGCCGTGTGGGGCCGCAGCTGCTCCTCCCCTGCCCTCGCTCCTGGCCTCGCGGGCACTCATGCAGGAGCTCCTCAACCTCCCTCCCAGCAGCTGTGGCTGAGGACGCTGGAGTCGGGTGCTGCAGAGCAGGAAGTTACGGATGACCTCCCTGGTGGCCAGGCTGCTGTGCAAGCTCTCAGTGGTGCGCAGGGACAGTGTGTTGGCACCTGGCTTGCAGAGACCCTCCTGAGAGTGACCTCGATGGAGGAGGAGAACACCTTTCTCATCGTACTACAGATCTGCAGCACTGGACACGTGAGAACCACGAGGAGGGCGGCCCAGCCTGTCACCAGGGCAGGCGCGATGTGCCGCTGAACTCCATACACTCTTCTGGAAAGCAGTCCTCTTCGTTTATGAGTACTGTAATGGCCTGGCAAGGACACTGAGCACCCATGGTGCTCCAAAGGTGTTCTGTGCTGTGGCTCCTCTTTGCTGTCCGTGTCCCTTCTGCATCTGTCTCCCGACCAAGATGCAGACACCCTGTCTTGCTGCGCCAGGCACCACATGGATGCCCGAGGCTCTGGCCCAGCCCAGGAGATTGCTCCTGCCCTGCAAGCCGGGCCTCCAGCCGTGCCATTGGCCCCAGCCTGCAGGGAGGACACGGCTGGATCCCACTCACTCCTAAGGGTTCTGGTCCCAGGCTCTCGGGAGATATGCAGTGCGCAGAGGCAGGGCAGGTGGCCCCGGCAGGAGGGGTTCCAGTTGCCGTGGGCACCTCCTGCCCCTGTGTAAGTACAGCCCAGGGCTTCAGCCTGCAGCTGGGCCCCCTTCCTCTCTCCTGAGCATGCTGGCAACTGGGCTAAGCATGTGCCCCCTATCACGGCCCAGCCTCTGAATGTCCCCATGGCCCAGATGGTGATTCTAACACACATTGATGAAGAGGCACCCAGCGTTCAGCTTCAGATGAAGAACTAAGTAAAACTCTGAGAGATTCCATCCTGAACAGAAGGTTGAGTGCACCCTGCATGGTCTGGACAGGAAGCTTTTTTGGTGAAGCCCCTTCTAGGCTCCCATGGAGCTGAACTTACCTTCCTTGGCCTGCATTATGTTTTGTGCCTGGCCTACTGGTACAAGTTCTTTCTGCTGTGGCCGCCTTGTTGATTATATGTTGTTCTGTTTGAGCTTTCAGCATTGCTGACCGGAGTCATGGTCACTAACTAGTGTGTCCTAAATCACCACTTGCTTCCCACAGCCTACTGAGTGCTGTGCTCCCTGTGGCCAGGCTCTTCCATTCCCGGGATGCCTGCAGCGGAGGCAGGCAGCAGGAAGGCTGAAGTTACTGCTCAGGCTGCCGAGGCCAAGCCCTCAGTCAGGAGCTGCCCTTAGTGCACACAGCCCTCACAGGTCCAGGGCTGGAAGACCAGGTGGTCGTAGCAGATCCAGTGTCCGATCTGTGGATGGCCCCTCTCACTGAGTACTCCTGTCCACTGGTGGAAGGGTCGGGAGGCCCAACCCCACCACAACCTCACCACCACTGCAGCCTCATCTCCTAACTCCTCAGCTCAGAGTGGAGAATTTCTGCCTATAAATGGGAGAGTTCACAGACATTTGGTCCATAGAAAATTGGAGGGCATTCTGTGCTGCAGAGGACATTTTCATCACTGAGAACTGAGAGGGGACCAGAACCTCAATGTGTGACTCCTAAGAGACTGTTATTCCCTGACCATGCAGAGAGAAGGTCCAGGGACACTGGGGTGGGGAGACTTTAGGCCTAACAGGAACAGGCATGATCTGATCCAGACTCTTAGGTGAGGATGCCTGTGGTCCTCACATCCAGCGGGGGACCTATCCAGCCACAGGCTCCATAACCTGGGAAGGAAGTTAGGATGGAGTGTGAGGACCCTGAGGCTGGCAGGGCCAGGTTCAGGCATGGGGTTAAGCAGCTCTGGCCTACCTCTCGTGGCCTCTTCCTCTCAGTACACGGCTTTGGGCACTGCTCCCCTCTGCAGGCTGAGGCCGGTCAGGACCCCAGGGAGGGAGATGACTCCTGAATCCTCCCTTGATCCCACTGGAAGCTCGGCCCTGTTCCAGATGTCTTGGGCAGGCAGGATGTCAGTGTGATCTGAGGTCAGCCTGTTGCATTGTGAGGCTCCCTCTTCATAACTTGGGGTATGGCAGGAATGTCTCCAGGCCCTCCCAACTGTCTTGGAGGGGCCCAGGCTATGCTGCAGCTGAGGGCTGAAATGATGGCACTGCAGCAGCTGCCTTCCTGAGGGAGGTGGCACGATGCGGGGAAGTGACATCAAGAAGCCCCAGAGCTGTGTATGTTGTGAAAGGACACCTTTCTGACACCTCACAGGCAAACTTCCCAACAAAATGGAATCCGGTCTGAGGGAGCAGACGGACCCGAGTTCTGAACCTAAGTGGTGTTGCCAGTGTTGTGAGATCTGGAACCTGGGCCAGCATGTGCAGAAGGAGGCAGGGCCCAGCATTGCTTCCAGAACATTCTCCTGTACCCCATCAGGCACGAACATGTATCACTTATGTTAGCAGAATGTTGGAAATAGCCTTGAAGTTCCCGGCTGGGGAAATGGTAAGCTGAGCAAGACCAGAGCCTGACACCTAAACCAGTCTTGAAGAATTTTTCCCAGAGTGAGTCAAATACTGAAGGTGTAGAGATCACTGAAAATTGGATGGTGCAAGGCAAATATAAATCACAGAAATGATAAATAATACAGAAGGCTGATGCTTGTGTTTGGATCTGAGAATTTTTTTTGTTGCTTTTCACTTTCTAAAATAGTCTCCAAAATTTCCAGTGTGAACTCATATTGTTTAAAAAGGGTAAACATATTAAACTTAAAGGCAGAAAAAATTTTAAATGATTGGAATAGTTATCTGAAGTATTTTTCTGTCTCCTGGGGGATTTAGACATTTACACATCAAACAAATATTCTCCCAGTGTAGATGGCGCTCTCCTGCGGAGCCTCCTCCGAGACTGGGGCAGGGACCTCCCTCTGTCCTGCGGGGTTGGAAGCTCTCCCGCGCTCCCGGAGGCTGCTGCTCAGTGGCTCTGTGTCTGGACGAGAGGAGGAAGCGTCCTGTGGGGGTCTCCACCAAATTCAAGGGTTACACAGAGCTTGCTGTCTCTGTGGAAGAAAACTGCTCTAAATAAGCTGCACACAATTCATCACCTTACATCTAACAGCAAACATGTCTGCAGGCTTCCTTAGCAGGTCTGCTGGATGTGTGCGCACGCTGACACGGCGTGACCAGTCGGAGCCCAGGTAGTGCGGCGGAAGGGCAGCTGCTGTCCTCTGGGGCTGTCACAGGCAGCCGTACTGCATGATTTGAGGCTGGCGTGAAACAGCTTTTGTAGAAGTGCCATGAAAAGATGAAACGGCATTTCTGCCTCTCAGAACTGAGAAGGGCAAACACAGCATGCCTTTCTGGCTTCTGGTGTAAAAGGGCTGGGGAGGAAGAACTGCAGTGAGGAGGGGCGGCTCTTGGCCCTGCCCAGGGCTGCTGAAGTTGTCCACTGGAGCAGTGGCCCCAATGCCTACTGTCTATGTGGGTGGCGATACAGAATCTAGAAGGATTGGGACCTGTGGAGAAAGACATTAGGGAAAAGGAGGCTGTGAAGGGTCAGGGAGTGGGAGAAAGGGAAAACGCGGTGAGGCCTGTCGGTGCCGCTCACCGGCTTCCCTGGGCAGTGCGGTCCACGCCAGTTCAGAAATGGGGTTGTCTGCGGGCTTCCCTGCCTGTGGCGGTCTGACTGGTCTCAGCTGGTTCCTGGGGCACCTGCAGGGCGGCTCCCTGGTGTCCCTGGAAGTAGCCGACAACCTTTGGGTCTGAGGGTCTGGGCTATAGCGCCCCAGCCCCAGACGCTGCTCTAAGAACACCGCTCTCCTGTGCCTGCCCTCCCTTTCCTCGCCTCTGAGATGGGTGGGTGTGGTGGGTCCAGTCTGACACAGGCTGGGCCTCTCTCCCACACCCTCCTGCCGTCCATTGGCTCTCCACGTGCCAGCCCTCCCTGGCCGCTGGTGTCTGTGCTCGCCAGGTCATCCTCATGAATGCAGTAGATGCATCACTGGTATTTGATGTCCCTTATGTGGCTGTAAATTTCATGCAAATCAAAAATTGATATTTTTGTGAAAATAAAACTAAATTATAAAATAATTCAGTGGGCGTTTATGGATGAGGTATATAGAAGTCAAGCTATTAAATTTGTTTCTATAAATCTGTATTTGTATTTTTATTTTTTTGTATTTTTTAGGGAAGGGTCTAGAGGGTGTTCAGGGTCTCACTACTAGATGAGACTTGCAGTGATCTGCCTGTTTACAGCCTCCCAGGAGCTGCGCCACCACGCCAGCACCATCTCAATTGCTGTCTCACTGCGCCCCGCGGATGGGGCCAGCAGAGCTATGTGGCCGGCACTTGTCTCTCTTTACTGTTAAGTGGTGCATCTGATGTAGCTTTCTTGGGCCCTCTGTGCACACTGTGAGCTGGCCGCAGGTCTCGTTCTGGCTTCTGAGCTGTTCCACAGGTCTCGCTAGAGGCCTGGCCCCTCTGCACCCAGCGGAAGTGCTGGGGCGGGTGGTGCCATTTGTCCTGAATTCAAGACAAAATGTCCAACAAACGTCCAGAGTTTGATCTCAGGTACAAAACAAGTTTGGGAAGTGTTCTCCACTCTACTCTGGATGGCTTGCACAGTGGTGCTGCTTGTTCCCGAAGCTGTGGGATGTTTCTGGGAGTCCAGGCTCTCTCAGGATTCTTCTTTGTGAAAATTTCTAATTACAGAGGTCTTTCCTGAGTATAGGGCCCTTGGGGTTTTTATTTCTTCTGTTCATTTTTATAAGTTATATTTTCAAAAGAATTTTCCCATTTCAATTTGGTTTGTAAATTTGTGATGCAAAACTGTTCACAACATTGTCTATAAAAAATCTTTAAATGTTGACCCCAGAAAATTATCAGATCTGTGATAATTTTCCCTTTCCATTTTTGATGTCATTGACTTACAGCTTTCTTGTATTTTATTGATTAGTTGGGCTTTTTTCTACATGCTTCCTACTTAGCTCTGCTTTCGTGTGTACTCTTGGCTTTCATCCGCGCCTCTCTCCGTGCGTTGGGTGCCTCGTCGGCGTGCTTTTCTCGCGTTCGCGCTAGCTGCAGCCCGAGCTCCCTCACGCAGCACTCTCACGGCCTTTGGTTCAAGCTGTTTGTGATTTCCCAATGATTTCTCTTGACTTTTTAGAAGCATGTTATTTAATTTTCAGATGGTTAGCTGATCACTAGTCAGCATTTTCATTATTGAGCTCAAACTCGATTCTGCTGTAGTTAGAGACTATGTTCTCAGTGACCTCATGCACTTCGCCTTTAGTGGGACTCGTCTGGTGTCACTGAAAGGCAGTTCTGGCAAGTGTTCTGTGTGTGCTTAATGAAATTTTATTCCTGTCTTCTTGAAGCATCTATAACTGAACATTATGGTTACCTTGGGTAGGTCTTTTAAACCCTCACTGGGACTTCCTAATGAATCTGTCTATTTACTTAACCTGTCAAATTTTATTCACATCTTTTTTTAAGCTTTGGCAAACTTTGCATCTTGTAGTTCAAAGTCCTGTGGTAAGACGCGGGCACTGGGATTGTGCAGCTTCCTTTCCGTGTTCCTCCAGCATCGTGAAATGCCTTCTTTACCACATTCCTTCATGTTTGCCTTGAAATCTCCCTTCTCTGGTAATGAGCACACAGGATTTCTATGCTCATGTAGTTGTGTTAGCGTTGACGCTGTAGCCCTTATGCACACGCTTATTTTTGTTTCGCCTGTTCATCTCTTTCTTCGTGCTGTAGCGTACTGATCCGGGTTTGTTTCACTTCATATTGTTGGCTCTCAGCTCATTTCCATGTCGTGCAGCTTGTCTTTGAGTGGCTTCCCTCTAGGTTACTGCAGCCACTCTTGGTTATTAGAAACCATCGCGAAGGCCCTGTCCTTGGTGCTCCCAGACAGCACCAGGAACTGAGATCCTCCGGCTCCCCGCCAAGTGCTCTGCCTCAGTCTACACTTACTTTAGGGTTAGCAGGGCGCGGCGATTCCTGCTTTGCATGGCCGGTACCAGTTTCGATTCATCTACCCCCTTGCTTGCTTTACTCTCATCATCTGTCAGCCCCTGGTTTGTGTGGGGGCCATGCCTCTCCTCCCAGAAGAGCTGCAGAGATCTGCGTGAATGTGGATCTCTTGGTAATGAATTACCTCACTTTTTGCTTGGCTAATTGTCCTCATTTGGTCTCCTTTGAAAGATGTTTTTTCAAGCTCAGAATTAGAGGTGGGTGTTTATTTTCTTTTATGTTTTGAAAGATATCTGTGTTAGTTCTCCATCACGGTGACAAAATACCTGATACAGTCAGCTTGGGCAGGGTGGGGGTTCCACCTTGGCTGGGGTGCCTGAGGTTTTAGTCCGCAATCTCATGGTCCTGTCACTTGGGCCTGCGTGAGGCTGTGCATCAGGTGGAAACACTTCGCAGAGGCTTCTCACCTCAGAGCAGCAGGGAACCAGGGAGGCAGAAAGAGGCAGGGTCCCGCGCCCTCAAGGCCGTGTCCCACTGACTCACTTCCTGCCACTGGGCCTCACCTCCTGGAGGTCCTGCCACCTCCCAGAAGCATCACAGCCTCCAGGCCTAGACTCTGCGGTCCCAACTGTGGCCGTGTCGTCCATTGTCTTTACCAGAAACCCACATCACCTTAAGACGTCCTCACTCCTACCTCAGAGGGGCCCAGGTGTCCAGAAAGGAGGAAAGATGGGCCGATGGGCAGGGTGAAAGGCTCGATGAGACTTACAGCTGGAGAAATTGCTTGGGGTTTTGAGAAATAGTATCATTTTGAGATCATTGTTTCAACATCACTTCTTCTGTCAGATAAGCTTTTCAACTTAAGAACGCAGGCCTGAGAAACACGTTACGCCCCGCATCACTGGCATGCTCCTGCCGTGTCCTCTGTCTGATGCCCACATGTGGAACATGCACTCGTGTGTATATGCCATTGACAGGGAACACTGTATTTGATGTGGTATTTCATTTATTTTATTCAACACTGTGTTTATATTTTTTAAAAATATATTTGATTGTTGCAGGGTCTCCTTGTGTAACTCAGACTCATAGTGATCCTCCTGTTTTCAGCCCCCCCAGCGTGGGGATTATAGGCCTGCACCACCACACCCGGACTCTGTGCCTGGCTTAGCCCACCCTGGGGCCAGGGCAGGTGGGCAGGTGGTGCCAGGGATTGAACCACTGCCCCTGCACTTACCTAAGCTTGCCTAAGCAGGTGCTTTAGCCTGCTGAGCTATCTTGCCAGCCCGGTGTTTCCATTTTTCAGATCATCCTAGGTAATGACTGGCTCCTGTCCCATTGTGAATTCATGTATTTATTTATGTCTTAGTGGTGGCGGGGACTTTTCGGCTACCCTCTCTCTTAGTTACTCTTCTCTCGTTGCTGGGACAAATACCCAACACCCAAAGTTAAAGAAGGAAAGGTTGATTTAGCTCACAGTTTGTGAAGGTTTCAGTCCACACTCAGCTGGCTCCGAGGCACAGTGGCACATGGCAGAGGGCAACCTTTCATGACGGCAGAGAGCAAGAGCAAGAAGGACTAGCCAGAGCGACAGTGGCAGCAGACAGCAAGTCAGTCTCCCTTATACTCATTCAGACTGTCTGCCCCAGGCGGGGTGGAGCAATCACATCCATAATCCCAGGTGATCATGAGTCAATTCTAGACTCTAAAAGTCCACCCCATGACGGCATGAGGCTTTGGGGGGACAACTAGACACAGCCCATAACACCCTCTCACATTTCGTACCTGAGGCCTGCGAATTAAACTGACAGAAAGACATTAACAAGAGGAAAAGCATGGGATTTTACTGGGTGTTAGTATTCTTGTGTGGGCAGAATCTTCACAGGAGGAGTGATCCTGGCAGTCACATCTCATGGGAACAGGGTGTGTGAGTAGCAGAGCGAAGGAGGAAGATTTGGTCTTCCAGGGTGTAGACTGAGAAAGCAGAAAGGGTGGGCAAAGGCATGAGCGCAAGGCCCAGGGGCAGACGACGCCCTGCCTGCTGGGGGCAGATGCCCTGCAGCCTCCTGGTGCCCCCTCCTGGTGCCCCCTCCCCTCTACATGGGGAGGCAGAGGGCTCAGAGCCCTTCCTGCCTGCTGCTCCGGCCGCGTGGGTGGGGTGGAGAGTGCAGGCACCTTCAGATGGGGTCATTTAGATGATTCACTTTTAGAGAGCTACTGCTTACACTGTTTCTGTAAACTTCTCTTATACAAATCTTTGGCTTCATCTCTGTTATTTGATGAGGATAATCAATTAGAACTAAAATTATGCAGTTAGATGTATATTTTTTAGGCTCTTGCTATATAAAGATTCGTTATTTTTGTTTAAATAAATTCATGGTCCTGAGTAATTTGAGCAATTTTATCATACTAACTTCACAAACATTGAGTATAGTCCATTTTAATGTTTTTCAAATTATAGGGCAACAATCCCATCTCAGTCTTTGTTTCCTAGAAAGGCCACATATATACCAGATGTCTACATTTCTTCAGCAAGTTTTATTTGTAGGCATTGGCACTTTGCACTGGAGAACTGATGATTTTCTTGTTTTCCAAGAATTCTTTGTACATTGATACATTTCAGGTATCTTAGAGTTGTGCTTGCGGCTTAGCTTCACCTTTCCGTGGTGCAGATGCGGATTTTGACAAGCGTAGATGGTGATGTACTTCCAGCTTTCCTGCTGGGACGGACTGCTCACCAAATGCTTGGGTAGGGCAGAATAAAGCACTTACCATGATGAAGTGACACCGAGTATTCAAGTGAAATAAGGAAAGAGCCTCAGAGCTCTGAGTGAGTGAGTTCTTTCTAGTGAAGTAGGAAAATATACTGTATGTTCATTTTCATTGTGAGCATTGTTTGTTGAATGACTTTAAACACACAGATCAGGAGTCGGGCTGGGGTTGACCCAGCATAGCCGAGGTGGGCAGGAAAGCTCTGTGGTGGACCTGCAGGGCTGCAGGGGCTGAGCCAGTGCGAGGGGCCAGACCTCCATCTCTCTGAGTCTTGCTGCGTTCAGCAGGCTGCTTGTAATGGCTTCCGTGACCTGGGAGCAGATGGGCCCTGTCCGCAGAGCCGTCTTCATCTGCGCTATTTGCCCTGGAAACCAGAGCTCAAGCACACTTGCCTGTGCCTAAGCAGCGTGGCTGCAAGCCCCAGACTCCTGCTTGGGAACGAAGTGCCGGTCCTTCTAGGGAAGAGCCCTGGCTTGCAGGAAGAAGCCCTGGCTCCCAGGCGTCCGTGCTGTGTCAGGCAGGAGCATCATGTGGCCTGGCAGATGTCACA
>NDGN011448060.1:0-15192 GCA_002564285.1 Tympanoctomys barrerae
TTTTGTATTTTAGGTAAGGGTTTACAGGGTGTTCAGGGTCTCGCTACTAGATCAGACTCATAGCGATTCTTCTGTTTACAGCCTCCCAAGACCTGGGATTACAGGCACATGCCACCTCGCCCAGTCTCAATCGCTGTCTCAGTGTCCCCGGGGGCGGGGCCCTAGGTATATTCCCAAAGGAGTTAAGGAGACCACATTACAGTGATAGTCCACATTTATAGCAGCACAATTCCTAAGAGCTAAATTGTGGAAGTGGTTTATAAGTTAAACAGATGAATGGATAAAGAAAATTTGTTTTTTATACACCATGGAGTACTCCTCTACAGAAAGAAAGAAAAACCTGAATCATCCTAGGAAAATGGATGCACCTTGAGACCATAATGCTAAGTAAATCAGACACATAAGCCTAAATACTGCATGGATTCTCTTAGATGAAGATCCAGAAATAGAAAGAGCTAAATAAACGATAATAGAAAGAAAGAGAAAATGGGCAGAGGACTGAGAGCTGCGGGGAGGAGAGCAGAAGAGGATGAGAACATAACTCAGATGTGCTATGTACGTGTACCGACTCCTCACAACAAATATAATTATTATGTATTGCAAACATGTACTAATAAAAATTAAAATTTAAAAAATGAACACTGAGTGTAAGCTCAAAGGCAGGGGCTGTGTTTTCATCTCTTCAGTATCCATGATGATGCCTGCTGGCATACTGCAGTAACTGGTCAGAGGCTGTGCTGAGGTTTTCTTCTGATTGCTTTAGGGGACTTTTTAAAGGCACGAGGAATGATACAGCAGTACCACCACATGGGGCCCCACATTCAAGTAATACCACTAACTTAGAAAAACACAGTGTTAAAATCTGCAGGAATATTGAAGTTTGAGATACCGATTTAGAAGAAAAATATTTAACTTGATCAGATAATAATGCAAGCTCAGCAAACCTGAAATTCCACTGACCTGAAACAGTCTAGAAAACACATGAAAAGTAAACACTGCACAAGACCCATCCGTGTCGGACAGCATCTGACCCACGTGGCAGCGCCAGGCTTCCTCCTCATCATCATAGGCCACAGGCTGGAAGGCGGCGATGATGGCAGAGAGGAAGGGCGACGGCAGGGGCGAGGTCTGCACTTCTGGAAAACCATCCTGCTCTTCTTCATCTTGACTGTTAACACACACATCACACTCATCATGACTTCTTAAAGGAATAGACTCATGCACTTACAATATTTTGATCAAGTCATTCAACATTTTCTGTTTCTATTGACACACACATTGAGCCAGAAAAGACAACCACCTAAACTTTCTAAGTTGACATGAATAGATGTTCTTTATACTTGGCATCTTTGGAGTAGAGCTCTTAATTTCATGCAAGTACTTTTATATAATCCAAGTTCTATAATGTCCCTCTGCTATGAATTAACATCAGTGAGTGTTAGGAGTTGTATAGATTAGAATGTTTGCCTTTTAAATTGTAAGTTTTAGGTACATTTTATTTGAACAGCCCCCATTAATAATGTTAATATTGAAAATTTTTCATCACTTACTGTTGTCTCAAGGGCCAGGTTAAGTGTGCTATATGCATCATTTTATTTACACAACACGTTTGTAAAGATTAGGTTCTATTATTATCCTGATTTTGCATAAAGGTTCAGGAAAGTTAAATAATATGCCTGGGTTACTGGTAGGAAATGGCAGAGTCAGAATTTGAACTCAGAGTACAGGTTCCAAGCTAATGCTATTAGCCAGCACCTACTGACAAGAGGTACTTTGTGAGCACACACTGATGTCCTGCAGTATGGCAGATAGTAAATTTGCCTCAAAACATAACACTTGGCCATTTTTTTTTTCTGAGGAAGTAATAACCTCAACAGTTAGATAATACCTACAGATGGAACAACAACAACAAGCCAAGATGTGTTTGGGCTGGGTATTTTATGACTTCGGGTTGCAGAGAGGGAGAAGCATCGGACCCAGACAGAGTCTCAGCCAGACACTCCGTAAAGAATGTGCTACTCAGAGTCTGAAAATTGCAAGGCTCACATTACAAGATAGTTCCATAAGCTCCTGTAGGAATTATAGAGCAATCTGTTTAAAGCATGGGACCTGAAGAAAGATTAGGGAAAAGTACCAAACTAAGGCAGACATCTCAAGTAAAAAACTATACTTCAAAAAGGCTGATTTTAATGTTACTGACATGATGGATTTAAAGAAACTGTAGCCTGTGACCTCACGTTGATACACCTCTTTATTAGGGATGTTGAATTCTATGTCAGCTGTAGTTTTTGTCTAAAAAACTATTTAGGTTCAGCATTTTGGAAGAACATTTATCTTAATGTTATTTCTGCTGTCCCTGAATGTGCACATGACTGAGTGAATCCATGGGCCATTGCTATATCCAGATCAATAGCATGAAAAAGACGTCTCTATAATTTATTGTTAATAACTTAGTTAAAAACTAAGCATACTTTAAAAGCATTCTGATACATCAAGTGTGAAAATCTTCCATGTGTTTTATATGTTAAAACTCATTATCACATGAACTACAAAGGTATGCTTATTGTAAAACTTTGAAATAATTATTTTTATACTAACAATATTTAATAATCATCAAGAGAGCTTCATAATGTGATGGGGAAATAGAATGCACTGACTGAATGCATTAAACTAGATTTAAGTATTTATTTATTTGGTACCAGGAATTAAACTCAGGACCTTGAGCTTGCCAGGTAGGCGCTTGTGTCACTGAGCTGTTTTCCTAGTTAGATACCTTTAGAACATTATTTTGAACGATAAATATTTACAAAACTTAAATAGAAAAAATTAGGCTATGCCATATTTTAACCATCACTGACCAATGTGGTATGCTAGTTTCCTAACAGCCACCAAAATTTCTTTTAAGAAGTATATGTAACAGCTAATTAGTCAATTTAGCCCATGAATGAAGACCAAGTCTTGTTTATGAATTCCTCCTACATTTTTGTAAATTTTTATGTATTTGGTACAAGATCTCACTACACAACTTGGACTTGTAGTGATCCTCCTGTTTCCGCCTCCCCAGTGCTGGGATTACAGACGTGTGCCACTATGCCTGGTCTTGGTGGCCTGCTCACTTGCATGCTCAGGGCAGAGCTGGGATGGCATGTGGTATCAGGGATCAAGCCTGTATCCTTGAACTTGCCTAAGCAGGCACTTAGACCACTGAGCTATCTTTGCAGCCCTCCTCATACTTTCTGATAATATATTTTCATTGTATGGAGCATAAACATTTAAAAGGAACAATCTAGCTTAGATAGTTGGAGAGGTCAAACCTTTAAAATCTGATCATGGATAAAGGAACAATAAAACAAAGTTTTGAATATAACTTAGATAATTTGTTTTCATTTTGTTTTTGAGCAGGGTTTGCTGTGCAGTTCAAGCTGGGCTTGAACTCACTATGTATCCCAGGCTGGCCTTGAACTCGAAGCAGTCCTCCTGCCTCCGCCTCAGCAGTGCTGGGATGGTAGGCATGCACCACCACAACTGCCTTATCAGATTTATTCTGATATCACATGAGTTCATTCTACTACTGATTTTAAGATTAGCCATTGGGTATCCTGCCAAAATAGGTATTTGGTGTGCTGCTCAATGTGGAATGCCGCTTCCTATGGTTTGGGAATGGCTTATTTGTGCTTCTTTATATGACCATCACAGAAAAATGTCCTTTTATTTTTAAATATGAAGCCAGAAAACAGGACTACTAACAAAAACAAAGAAAAGTGAAGAGGAGGCTGGGGGTATAGCTCGCCAGCACAAGTACGTTCTTGGCAAGCGCAAGGTCCTGAGTTCAATTCCCAGTACAAAAAAAAAAAAAAAAGTAAAGTAAACTGGCATTTTGAGGGAGGGTGGGGCAGCATAATCACCTCACTGGTGCCATGACTCTGTATTCTTACCTGGACAGTCCAGAGAAATCAGCTTCTTCTTCTTCACATCTTTCATCGAGCTCTTTCAAAGCTAAGGTAACGTCCTCTTCACAGATGGACCCGGGGTAGCTCTCAGGAGCCAGATGCTCTGGCATTTCTGTTTCTTCCAGATCAAGAATTCCTTGACACATGAGAGAGTCCTGCTGCCCTTGAATAATATATGGCCCTTCATCATCGGAGTTTGTAACATGCTCCTCCTTTAATACTGATCGTGTATCCTGCGGAACAATTACATTATTTTTGTGGACTCTTACAACATGAAAGGATTTTATCAGCACAATAAATGTCTACCATCATCTAAGTCTGTCTGTTTTATCTGATAGTCTTCATTTATGTGGTCTAATTGTTTTTGAACTCTCATTATATAAAACTGTTTTCTAAAATGGTCCTAGGTTTTCATTTTGTTTTTTGGAAGTGCTGAGGATTGAACTCAGGATTTTGCACATGCTAAGTAATCTCTTTAGCACTGAGTCACATCCCCAGCCCTAAAAATTTCTTGAAATTACAAGATTTAACCTACTGCCACATCGAAACTTCAAGGAGTATTTCTCCTGCTTTCTCTCATGTATAAGATTGAGGTGTTTACTTGGAAATACATCTTTCTGATTTCCCATAATGGGAAATGTTTACCTATATATTTCAATTTTATATAAGTAAAACTTTATATTATTACTACAAATTACCTTTATATGACCTACCATTTTTATTTATTTTATCTAATTATTTATTTATTTATCTATTTACTTATTTATTTTGGTAAAGGGTCTCGCTCCACAGCTCAGACTTGTATTGATCCTCCTGTCAGTGTCCCCAGCACTGGGATTACAGGCATGCACCACCACACCAGGTTTCAGGGCCAGCATGATGTGTCTGGGGTTTTGGGACTGGCATGGCATGTGGTACTGGGGATAAAACCCAGGTCCTTATGCTTGCCAGGCAGGCGCTTAGACTGCTGATCCATCTGTCCAGCCCCGGAGCTGCCATTTCTATAGTTAAGACAGTGGGTGAATTCTGGCCATCCGCAGGGGAGGTGATAGGAGCGGGTGCTGCCAATCAGAAGGATGCAGAGCCCAGACAGCCGCGGCCGCCTTCGTGGTGTAGAAGCCTCGTGGCCTAAGGGCTCTTTTCAGTTAATAAGCCTACATAGTAAAGATTCATCACTGAGCTCGACTGTATGAAAGGTTTGGAAATGTTAAAATTCTTGTCTTTTGAAAATAAGTGAACTGCAAGCTCATTTACCAAAAAGAATACCTCCACTCTCCTAACTCTAAAAAAGAAAATATATATTATAAAGTATAGTTCTAGTGGTTACCCCCTCCTGTCCTACTGTTAACATTTCTGTCCCACTTTGCAGGGTGACAGGCATGGGGTAGAAGCTCAACAGGTACTGGTTAAATAAACTACCATTATATTTATATATAAAAACAACCTTCCAAAGCATATTACAATGGTGTCAATGCTAGGGTTTTAATCTGCAGACATATTAACTTCATCAGTTTGAATATAATACTACTATTTCATGGTCTTAGGACTAAAGATTGGTTGTTTTCAGTACTTAGACTTAAGTTACTTTAACTGTACAACATTTTTTATTTTTCCTGAGCAAAAGTAGAATTTTCTTTCTAAAGCATGAAAAGTAAGGGCAAGTCCTAGGTCTTAGTTTATTCATCTGTATAATTCACCTATAAAATGAAGGATTTCAAGCAGATTTTGGGTGGGGTCTCTGCTATAAATTAATTCTTGACCATGGCCAGCTCACTACCAGGTATGAGGTTAGGCTAATATACAAATGACAACAGTACACACTAGCATACGGTAAGCATAGGGTAAACACAATCAGCAACATACAACCCATCTCCTGATGCTCAAGAGAAAGCCCACACACGTCTGTGAGAATTGAGACCATAGTTTCTTTGGAAACAAACAGTATATGATGGCCTTGGACAACAACAAGGCTGTTATTCTAGGAGGAAGGACTAGAAAGGCCTAGGAACATGGGAAGGCCTAGGAAGCACACGGTGCATTAATGGACTAAGGATCTGGATATTATTAAGCAGGATAGGGGGCATACTCAGTCTGTTTAGAATAGTATGTAAAGATACAGTAAAATCCAGGCAGGGTGTACACATCTATAATCCCAGTTACGTGAGAGAGAGGCAGAAAAACTGCCACGTTGGAGGCTAGCAGCACTCTGAAGAAAAAAGGCATGGGCCACAGCCCAGTTCTTTCTGCATTCAACTCCCAGTAACTCCCTTTTCTCAATAATATATAAAATAAGTTTTAATCACCCTAAAAGTTTACAGTGAATATATTTTATAGTGTTCATCGGAATTTTTTTATTTAAATCATTTGAAAATATAATGTATGAGACAGTACTAGAAATATTTCTACAACTAGAATTTTTGGTTTCAATTTTCACTTCCATATTATTTTAAACATACTGTGTTATTGCAAACCAAACATGTGAGCTCAAAGCCGCACTATTCACCACTTTACACCTATACTTGGTTACTGGTTGTCCTTAAATTGTAATTCAAAACACTGTCTTATCAGTAATCATTATTATACAATATACCCTTAAATTTTTTAGTAACATCTGGATTTCACGAAGAAAGTACCTTTGGACTAGTGGAATGGATTTATTTGTTCACACGTAGGTTATGAGAATCGAATTTCTTTGGACTTCACCTTCCTAGACAATGACACACTCCTGAGCTTTGTAACATTCAGACTCATTTCCTCAAAGAAAAATTTTTGTGGTCCATGAATTAGATTCCAAGCTATTAATTACAACCCTCTGTGGAGCTTATACTAATAAATAAAAATGAAGAACTTGATCTTTTCCAGAAGGCAGAGTTATTTTTATGTATTAGAGGGAAGGAAAAGAAACAGCTCTAAAGATTTCTCCATGAGATGAAATGGATGGCTTACTCTTTTACCTTCACGATATTAACGTAAGTGGATGAAAATTTCAAATAAACATTCTTGGGAATACACAGAAGTATTCCTTTAATTCATGTAATATTTTACTTATTAAAATTAACTGTATGTCTTTAAAAGTTGCTTTAAAAATAGTTGCTTTTATTTCAATATTTTAGTGCTTTCCTATTTTTCTTTAAGAAGTACAATTTTCAGTCACTTGACACTATTAAGTACATCAGGAAAACACAAACTAGGCTAACAGTGTATACATACACCAGATGCTCTACTGTGCTACTCCCCTGTGACAGCCATTCTCACCGCGCCTGTTTGTACTTGAAATGGTACAGTTTTAAAACTCTCCTCTCATTCTCATCTACCAGTAATACAATGTGTGTAGTGACAATGAACCCACTACTGTGAAAGTAAGAAAATACTAATTGAAGTAAGTTGAGAGGAAAGAAAATACACCAAGACACTTTATAGCGCGTGGCAAATAGGTCCATTAACTATTTGGATTTGCAGTAACACATTTCTAATATACACGCATTGTTTTTAGGAGGCAGCTTCCTATTTAAAAAGGTCTTTCTAGTACCAGCCTGTCTTCCTTTGTTTCAGATGAACAGGTGTGACCTCTTAATGTGCCATGATCCCAACTGGACGTGCAGATCACATTAACAACCAGCAGCACTGCTCGCCTACACCCCGCTCCCGGCAAGAAGAACGCGCCCAAATTGCTCCTCCCCACCTTGTCAGCTCTCTCTTGCAAAGGGCCTTTCACGTCCCGGTGCTGCCTGCAGTCAGGCTCTGCTCCTCCCTAGCTCTCCTGCTCCAGTCAGCTCCTTGTCTTTTCCAGTCTACCACCACACTCTAGCATGGACACCCTTTCCCAGTGCCAGGCTGCACGGGACTGGTGCTATAACCCACTTTCCATAAGAAAAGTCAAGATTTGGAAAACTCAACCAGATCATGTCCTCCTACTTCACCGCCCATGGTCACCTGCCATTCGGCCTGTGAGGCTTGCCATGGGCGCGGCAGCCTGCCCCCAGCTCCTTTCCCCAGCCTCTCCTGTTCACCATGCTCAGGCCCCACTCCCTAGGGTTTTGTTTTTCACAGGTGCTAGGGCTTTTCAACCTGCTGCTTGCCGTATGAGAAACATTCTTTCTCCACATCTCCCTCACTCAAATACATATCGCTGCTAGATTTCCACAAATAATGTCAATCAAATGACCACTTTCTGTTATATTACTTATAGCTCATACTTTACCTGTTATCTGTCATTCTTATTAGGATTAAGCACCATAAAACCAGGAGGAGCCTTTTTCTACTTTGTACCTCCCAAAACGCAGTGCCCAGACTAACGTCAAGTACGAGGGTCTCTGTACATGCAGACGAAACGAATGAGTGATGTTCACAGAGATCGTATTTCCATCTCCTGCCTGCAGTTGTCATATGAGCGTTACTGCCATGACTCCGACCTGAAGGACCCCCAGGGCCTGGCAGTAAAAGCCTGCTAGGCAGCGGGGTGCTGCTGTGAGCTGGTGGCGGTGGGCCTGATGGAGTCTGTGTCGGTGTGAGGATACCCCTAAAGGGCACCACGGGAGCGCCCACCTCCTTCCCCATCTCTTGCTTCTGACCCTTGAGGGGAGCAGGTTTGCTCTCCTACATGCTCCTGCCGTGATATGCTGCCACAGGCCCAAGTCATTATGGACTGAAACCTCGAAACTACCAGTTAAAAAGAAATCTTTCCTTATTTTAAGTAACAGAAAGTGAATACACAGGTATTTCTGGAAAGGCCAAAAGCTACATGATTTCCCATTATCTCAAGAGAAAGCCCAAGTCTTTAGAATGGCACTCAAAAATTTTTCCTATTGTTTCTCTTCTTTTTCCATTCATGTTAGTCTCTAACAACACTGAATTTCCAGACGTTACCTAACAATATCATTCTGTGTCACACTACCATGTGTCTCTGTGTACTGTCCCTCTGCTGGGAGAGTCCTGGCAGCCATGAGGCCTTTAATATAGACAAAGTACTCCTCGACAGCAGGTCGTGCCCCACTCTTCTGCCACCTGGCTGGAATGCCTTGATCTAGGGACATCACAGTACATACTGCCTGACTGAATTATCTAAGCTTTAGCCCTATGAACCTAAGCATTTTGAAAACTAGTAGGAAGGAAGCCCAAATGCCTTCACTTAAAAATACATCTTTACTGTTAGATTTAGTATGTAGTAACATGAGAATTTTCTTTACTACAATAATACAACCTAATAGTGAGATTAGTCCAGATCTGATAACTACACTAATTTTATGAACACCAATGAAAATACAGCAGTTTCCAAAACTTACCAAAGCATAAAAGTACATATCATAGAACTATAACAAATACATTTAACAAATAACATTAAAAAAAAAAACACTAAGAAAACTAATACTTACTTATTTCTGGTCAGTCAATAGCTTGAATCTGGCTTACTTCTCACAGGCTTTCCACAACACATAATACTAGTGGTTCCAAAGTCTTTGGAAAAGATTTCCTTGCACCAACTGCTAACCAGCTGGCCTGAGGTCCTACCCAATCACAGCACCAATCACATAAACCCCACTTAAAGCAAATAGGGGAGGGAAAACAAAAGCGTCCTTCACAGAAAATGAGCGCCACAGACGATGCCTGCCGTCCCTAGCAAAGCACCTGCACGCCAACCGGGTCGCAGTCCGCAACACAAAATGCTCATTAAAATATTTGAGATTATTTTTAACCTGTAGGTCATTTCCTTAAGCCTATCAATTTATTTTTAAATCAGATGTGCCTCTTTTGTTTAGAACAACCCAACAGGTTAGAAATACTGTAAACAAAATCAAATAATTAGCACATCAGAGAACTCTTTTGAAAGAAAAGCAAAAGATGTAACAGAGTGCTAAAGATCTAGATTGGCCATGCACCAGCCCTATGTCTCCCCACCTCAGGCAGCTGGCTGCTAGTATTATCTAGACAAGCCTCCAAGCTTGGGGTCTCATCTCGGATGTGAAGCACCTCTTCTGTTGGGTTGCTGCCAGTGGAATCCTGAGACTGAAGCAGCAAGTCAGGCTGGTCTGGCATCGTCTCATAGGCAGCAGAGTCATTGTTCAGCTGAAAGGAGAGATGATCAAACAAGGAATTCCTTTAGGACCCAAAAGCCACAAGAAATCCTTCTACAACATTGGAGGGGCTCCCACAAAGAGCGTGTGGGATTTCCTAAAGTTATCTTTTATTTCATCCAGTCCATATCAGAGTGGGTGTTATCAATGCAAGCAAAGCAGCTAACCTGGCAAAACTAAGTATACATTCATAGAGGTTTTAAAATCTGGCTAAAGAAGCAAAGTGAGGAAGTTCTACCTATGCTAACTTCAGCCTGAAACTCCTATTTTTATGCTCATGTGTGGTGGTGCCATTGGTCTGGGGCTCTGTAAAGGCCAACCTTACTGTGGCTGCAGTGCCAAGCAAAGTGATTTCACAAGTGTCTTAAAGAGGGGCAGAGTTGAAATAATGCCCAGAACTGGTATAGCATATGTGGACCCAGGGCTCAAGTTTAATCCCTAGTACTGTCAGAAAAAAAAGTAGAGTGGTATAATGGCAAACACATTAACAGTATTTTTTTAAAAGTGGTAGTTATTAATTTAAAAAAATATGCTTTTTCCTTCTCAGCAGGGCTATCATTTCCTCTGGGTCAATATCAACACAAGAAACATCAAGTTTAGGATTTAGCATTATAGAGGCAAAAATTAATTTTTTCTGAGTCCACTTGAAATTATCATTTCTTTACCTCAATACCAACACCACTCTGTACAGTGTTGGCCTTACAAGTAGGTAGTCAGCTCTGCCCTCACGATAGCTCTCATGATAGCTGTCCTAAATGAAGGACTTACAGTATTATATACCAGAGGTTTTCTTCCTCATAAAACCCCTGTGAGGCTGATATTATTGGGGTCTGTTGTAAAGCAGCGGTTGGGTAACTTGAGTACCATTATACAGCGAGGAAAGTAAGGATCCCTTCCCTAGTGTACATTACAGTAACCCAGGACAAGCCCTCTGTCCTACACATGGCTATCCACAAGGGCCCTGACAGGAACTTGACCACTGCTTTAAGCGAAGAGTCCCTTGGAGGACCATACCTTCCTTACTAAGACAGACAGAGACAGACCCCCTGGGTCAAATCCATTTACCAGCTGTGTGTCTGGAATGGCTCATTTAGTTTCCAGACCTGCAAGAACCCTTGCATACTCGTGGGACTGGGGAGACTGTCAAGGTGGCTAGGACGTGTGAACACCTAGGGCAGATTGGCAACTCCATGATACAAGTGCTGATTGTGGCTGCTGGTGGCAGCAGCAGTTTCTCATTTAATATGTAAAGAGGGCGGTGTCTGAAAGACATCAGGGCAACAGTGAGATTTCCTAAGACTGGAAGCCAGCTATGAATCTGCAATCTGACATTTTGTCGAAAGCCAGCTCAGTGCAGCATTACTGGAGGCATTTGACCAGCAGAGTGTGGGCAAATGGGTCTACTTCAAACCAAGGTGCAGATCAGTCTGGCCTGCAAAAGGCCTTTCACCACCAGCTGTGCAAGCACTGCTCCCACGGGCTCCGCGGCTGTCCCCTTATCACCCCGAGGCCATGCATCACGCTGCCATCCTAAGCTGACTGGCATCCATCTTAAGCTGCCATCCTACCATGACTGCGGATTTAGTCCTCCTTGCACCCTGACACTGCTAAATGACAGATGATGCAAACAGCCTTTACCTCCTCAGTTTATAAGCCTCTTGAAAGAGCTCTTCAAAGGGACCAAAGCCCACTCAGTCTCTGCACACTACACTAAGGAGGGAAGAAAAGTGGGTGAGCACTAAATAGCCATGGTGTTCACATCAGTGCCAAAAATATGCATCGCTCAAGATGTGGACCTGAAAGCACCCAGAACGACTTGTTATGACCAGGAGAGAAGACAGAAAATGTGTCCTAGCTGCTAACGCTACACACACCAACTTTATGCATGTAGCTCTGTCATGAATAATGGAACATGTCATTCTGATGTAACTGTGTTTTCACTCCTGTGTGTCTATTTTGCCCATACTTAAAAGACCAAGACACAAGCATTATTAAGTCTGAAGCTCGGGGTTAAGTAAGACTCCTGTCACTGCAGGCAAAGACAACAGTGTACCATCTGTGTGCGCGACAGGATCTGGCTCGCGGTGAGGGCCGCTTCCTCTTCTGAGGACTCATCTGTGTCCTCCTGGTTTGTCAGGTTCAGACTGGGGGTGCTACTTGAGCACTGGTACTCCTGGAGGGAGGGGGTGTCCCCTTTGTCAATGCTGTCCAGTGAACGCCGGCGGACTCCCCAGTTGAAATTGTCCATACTTTCACCCTGGAAAAGCAAGACATGATTTCTAAGACTGCTCATAGGTGTAAATACAAGATGCCAGGAAAATAGACCAAGATGAAAAATACTGGACATATCATCAAAAGCAGAGTTTCAATCAGCCCATCAATTTCTTTAATCTTTTAACATATTATTCAGTCTTTATATTAAAGAGACCAAAATTCTTGGTTAATAACCTGTTTTCACTAATTTTCTTGATGCTCTATCTTGTATTACCAGGGGACCAACTAAATCTACACTCTAGGCCATTTCTATACTAACACACAAACATGAATATGACTACAAGGAGAACAAGTACATCACAGATAACAAAGAAACATCCCACAACACCAGGCTGCAACTTACCTGCAGCTCCTGGTTAGCAAAAAGGAAAACACACAGAATTAGAAAGAACGAAGACAAACATTTAAAGATACGCTACACTTTTGGGGAAAACTGTGCTTTCTCAAACCCAAAGACTGATTCAAGCTCTGGATTAAGCTTTTTGTGGGAAGCCAACATGTGATTCCAAGTTCTTTTTTTAATGGAAAATATATTGTGAAAAAGTCAGAGACAGACACTTAAAACAACATTTCTATGATACATTTTAGCAACGCAAACTTTGAGGAAATCTTCAAATTTTACATAGATTTAATAATTGGTATTAATGCAAAAAGTGACTTAAAATACCCACATTCAATTGACAACATACAGGATCACAATTATTTTCTTTTGTAGGATAGGTCTGGTTAAATATAATGGCCATTTTTTACTATAAAATAATTTGCTATAATTTAAATCAAGATCACAGCTATCAAAACATAACCATTGCCAATTTCAAAAGTTTAAGAAGGAATACATTACATTTCAATTACACCCAAGTTACACATCTGTGTAAGTTATGTTTCTATTACTCTCCACTGTCTAAATTGAGCCTCCTTTTTGTAAGAATATAATTCTTACAATCTTCCTTGGGCTCTGATATGGCAAATCATACTTTGTTGGCTACCAAAGTATGACTCATTTGTGTTTTTTCCAAAGAAAAGGATTGTTCAGATAGAGGTTTTCAATTTTTTTTTTTAAATAAAGAGAAATTTTAGATGGAACTCAGTTGTGCAAAACACATTTAAATCTGAACTGCTTAGGTTGAAGAAGGGGTCCAGGAACCCTGTCATTTGGCTCTGAGATCTAAGAAGTGTCTCAGAAGTCCTAAGGCTCCGAAGGTCAGAGCTTATACATGACTAAAACATCATTTCAAATATAATTACATAGCATATCACAGAATGACATAACCTTCAAAATATATTTGGTGAACAGAATATACTCTGTGGGCTTTCAAAGTTGGAGGATATTTTACACGTTTCTTTAGTGATGAAGTTTGCTTTTAACAATTTCCTATTATTATGTTTTAAGAAAGACTATGTCTAGGTTTTAGAAAATACATATAATTTGAGGGCTGGCAAGATAGCTCAGTGGTCTAAAGCACCTGCTTAGGCAAGCTTAGGCAGGCGCAGGGGACACGGTTTGATCCCTGGCATAACATGCCATTCCAGCCCTGCCCTTGGGGGACTGAGCAGGCCAAAGAAAATACATGTAATTTGAGCTTAGCACAGTGGCTTATGCCTGTAACCTTAGCATTCTGAGAGGCTAAGACAGGAGAACTACAAGATCAAACTCAGTTTGAACAACCTATGAGGCCCTATCTCAAAACTTTGAAAAACATGTATGGAGATATAGCTCAGGGCAGAGATGCTGAGTACAATCCTCAGTACTGGAAAATAATAATAATCTGATGTATACAATTATGAGACAGAGGTTAAACCTTCAAATTACTGTGACTTGAGTTAAAGAGAGAGCTTCAATAAATATCTTCAGTCAATTCTCAAGGTAAGTCTACTAAAATTAGTATTTTTTAACCACTGACATTTAGAGTACTGCAGTGCTCTTTAAAGAAAAAAAGGCAAACAAAAAAATAATAATCTTGCCATTACAAAAATGTCAAGAGTTTCCCTGTAGAGATTTAAACTTTGAACTGAAAAAAATCCAAATAACTGCAGGAGAATTCAGAAAGCATTTATGGCCTTGGGGTAGAGGAGCAATAGCAGGTCTCCTGAATTTGAACCCATTCCACTTTTTTCCATGCTATGCAAATCTGCCCTATTCTCTACAATTTAGTTTTCAAATGATAAGTGTGAATTCACTTTTAGAGGTACTGAAAATCACTTTTAGAGTGAAGGAGAAAAAGGAAATGAAAAGGAAGAAAACAGAAGACATTAGCGGGATAGTATAGAGTAAGGATGGATCTTCTCCAAACTTCGGTTTTAAAGGTGTACCTATGTACACTTTGATGTGAGGTAAAATTCATAGTGTGGATCAGTATCACAGTCCTTGTTCTTGGGTTCCTGTGAACCTGTTCTGGATCTCGCCAGCTCTCCAGCTCAAGGAAAGGCATTTGTGTGCCTACCGAGCACCATGGCTATTCTCAGATCTGCAGGGGCGGCAGGGGCACACTGAGGAGGGGCATCTCACCTCCCAAACCAGTCGCTATAACAGTGTGACATGCCAGGGGGCAGCACATTCCACTTATTAGAGCCAAAAGAAACATCCCCTTAATCAGGTAGGATGGGACACGTCTGCTATCCCAGACATCTAGGAGGCCAAAGCAGAGAATCTGAGGTTCAAGCTTAGCATGAGCAACATAACAGAATCCTCTCTCAATATAAAAGAGAAGGGCTGGAAATGTAGCTCAGGGTAAAGGCCCTGGGTTCAATTCCCAGTACCGAGAAAGAGCGAGAGTAAGAGAGCGAGAGAGCGAGAGAGCAAGAGAGAGAGAGATTGATTGATTGATTTCCTTAGAGTTGAGGGAGACATATTGGCAAAATTCATATATATATATATATATATATATATATATATATAT
>NDGN011448061.1:0-10776 GCA_002564285.1 Tympanoctomys barrerae
ACTATATATGTATTCTAATCCTTAATTAGAAATTGTGGTCAGTAATACGAATGTCAGGCGCCCCCCCCACTACCTCCAGGACATCGTGGATACTACAGCAGGAGGAGTTTAGTTTGAGAGATCAAATGATCTGAATGAGCCTTAGGAGAAACAGAGGCAAGGAGAGGCAATCACATGGCAAGAAGCCTATAAAAACAGACTGAATAAAGTGGATGCTGTGATCTCCAGAAGAAAAGTGTTGAAGGCAGCGGTGCTGGATCATCTAACAGTCAGTTCGTGCATGTGTGATGGCGTCATTAATCAGAGGCACAGGAGGCAACGTGGAAAAAGAAAGATGAGCGGTATTAGAGAAGTCTAGTAAGGAAACCCTTGAAAGGAAAGATGACATTATTGCCTCCTCTACCTGAGGTCTGATTTTTTTCTGCTACTGATTTAACCTGAAAAACTTTCTGCTTCTGCTTTAGCCTTAAACCTTAAGAACTGCTGGCCAGTAAGAGTTGAAAAATGATCCAGAGTTCAAGCCTGCCCCATTTCCCCCCCCCAACACACACACAAGCTCTGTGTCATGAAATTTGTTGCTTTCTCCTCTGTCTTCAGACATCTCCGCTGTAGGCAGAGGTGCCACATCATCTGTGGAAATGGGCACCCCATGAGTTTGTGGCTGCCGTGCCACCATGATGCGGCCCCAGGAGAGTCTCCAGCAAGCGTGCAGGTGGGGAACACAGTGCAGTTAGCATTCTTACCCTTCCCTGCTGCCCAGACTGCAGCAATGCCCCAGGAGGCTCTCACCTTGCTTGACCTCTCTCGTGGCCACTGCATTGTTCAGAGGACCGCTGGCCTCTTCTACCTGCCCTCCACTTCTCAGTTGCTTTTAGCTCCGTGTGTGTATTATTGATGGGGCAAGGGACAGCAAGACAGTAGTGGGTTTCAGTGGGGCTGACTTTGGCTTCCTGGTAAGGGTCTAGAGGAGGCTCTTGGAATCCAGGAGTGCAATGCCAGCTGCACCGTTAGAGTGTGGGGTTTGCAGAATTTATTGCTTTTAAGTCTCAGTCTGTCAGGTCCTACACAACAGGAACGTTTCCAGTCTGTTTTTAATTTGTTTTATTTGGCTATGTGATTACCAAATGTGATATCAAAAACTAGACAATAGTTCACAATTCTCTTGCTACTTTTAATGCTTCTCAGATATTTTTTGAGGCCTATAGTTACTCTACTGTGCTTTATATGTTTTTTTCTGATATGGCTATGAACACTTAGAACATTCTCAGTGACTTTACCAATGGATCTCAGATTATTCTTGGATTTCTCTCTGGCATTTTTAAAGGTGATTCTCAGTACCATAACTATGTGCCCAGATATTCCTTGAGGGTAGATACAGTTACCAACATTTTTTCCTTGTTCCTCTTCACTTTCTTCAAGATTGTGATGCACCTTTGAAAGGATAACTGGAGGGGCAGAATTGGAGAATCAAGTGAAACGGGAGAGAAGCTGACAGAAAGCTCAACCTTTCTGGGTTTCTGGTTGTAGAATCTTTGGTGTCCAGTCACAATTGTCCAATGCTTAACGGAGATCCAGTGATTATGGGAGTGACTGCTAATGATCTATGCAGTACCCGCTTTCTCCTCTTGCCTTACTGACAGGCTTGGTGTCATTGTGGTGCTGATGGACACACGTGGATGACATGGGTTTCCCTCCCTGCTAGAAACAGCCAAGGAAACAGAAGTCTAAGTCCTGGGAAAGGGCTTTGGAGGTAATTCAAAAAAGCAGCGCCTCCCTTCTGCCTTGTATTGGTTGATACATTGTATTAACTTGAGGGGTGGCAAGCTTGGCTCCATTCCCTAGGGTGTGGAGACCCTCCCTGGGACATGGAGGGCCCACCCTAGAGTGAGTCAGCACATAAAGGGTATATAAAGGCATTGAAGGATTCTGCATGCTACTTCCTCAGAAAAGCTCCGATCTTTGTAGTGCACCACTTCCTTGGAGGAGCTCTGGTCTTCACATTCAGCATGGAAGGACGTGAGAAAAGCTTGGAAGAAGCTGCAGCCATGTCTCCTCCCTTTGTTTTGTTCTTTTCTGCTGCCATGAACTGCTGCCCTCTGCCATGGACCAGTGTGCCTTGGAGTCAGTAGGGTATGGACTAAAACTTCCACTAACTGTGTGCTAAATAAATCTTTCCTCCCTTGATTTTTGGGTGTCAGGTATTTTGTCCCAGCAATGAAAGAAAGGTAACCGAGACATTCTGGGATCTAGATGTGCTATTAGAATGGCAGGAATTCTGTTATGATCTCGATGATTCAAACTTCATAGATGATAAAGCAGAAAAATAAGGAGTGTAAAACACCAATAGCACTTGTCCTAGATTTATTTTACCTGAGAGAAAGTAAACCTCTCTTTACTTCATTTTGGGTTCTGTTAGCACTAGAGCACAGTTCCTAATGGTGAGGATGATTATTTGGTGAGGCTTTCGTGTTTTGTATCAGAGGAGACAGAGAGAATTTGGCCCAGACTCATCTCAATATTATTTGTTATATAAGTCCAACACGAAATTATTATAGAGTGGAGCAAAACACAAAATCTAAAATGAATTTCCCTGTTAGATGCATGCTTATCAATTAAACTAGAAGCTACAAATTAAATAGATTTCGTCCAAAAACCCGTAGCATTTTCAGTTTACAATTGTGAAGTTGGAGGTGTGAATTAAGTGTATCCTTATGGATGAATTGAAACTGAATACTGAATCATGCACTGTGAAAGTGTTTCTTTCCTTCATAGCGTACCAGTTCTTCTACTGTGGTCCAGGTTAGACTATAGTTCCTTAAACTTGGATCAAAGTAAAACCACATCTGACTTTAAATTTGCCCCTACTGATTAAATCTATGTGTCTTCTACAAGAGCACTTTACAGTAAAATAGAAACTTACAATAATCTCCTGCTTCTTGCTAGTTAAAATTGTCTTCCCTAAGGAAAGCCTTGAATTTTCTACCCTCCTGGTTTTTGTGCTTTCATACCTAAGATCAGACGGTTCCTTTTCCTTTTCATCCTTTCCCAGTCCCACTTGTCCCTCATAGTTCAGCTCCATTACCAACCTAAAGCCAAGGCCTTGGTCTTTGAACTTGGTCCATAATTAAGGTGCTTATCATAGTAACTTTGTAAGGGCCAACCTGGACCATCTCCCATCTTTTTGAAGTTTGTTTTCAGCATCCATTTCTCATAATTCATATAAACATTACAATGATTAAAAGTTACAATTTGGAGGACTTGGCAGTTTTACTGTAGAATCAGATTTCTTTGCACAAGGAGAAAATCAAACCAAACAAAACAAAAAGATCCAAACTATATTAATTACTTTTCTTTGTTTGTGAGATGAACTATCTTAACTTCTGGGCCAGGAGATAGCTCGCTGGTCTAAATGCCTGCCTGGCAAGCTCAAAGACTCAAGTTCAGTCCCTGGTACCACAAGCTGTGCAGGTGCTAATAATCACACCATGCTGGGCACCAAAACTGAGCATGCTGGTGCAGGCCTATAATTCCAGTGCTGGAAGGCTGAGACAGGAGAATCACCACGAGTCTGAGCTGTATAACAAGATCTTGTACTAAATAAATAAATAAATAAGAATTAAAAAATTAAAAAAATCTTAACTTCCAAACTTCAGGGAGGAAAGCTTTATTTAGCTCACAGTTTATGGAGGGTTCTGTCCAAAATCAGCTGGCTCTAAGGCAGGTGGCACATGGCTGAAGGCAACAGTTCAAGGTGGTGGAAGACAGCAAATGTCACCAGAGCGAAAGGGGAGAGCAAGCCTCTTTTCCTCCCTCGTATTGTATGCTGTCTCCCTTGCCCCTGTGGGTGTAGCACTCATACCATTTGCCCTCACCCCTGCTCTTGCATAAGCTCAGGATATTTACAAAGTAAGGACAGTGGCCTGCCAAGTCACCTAGTTAAACTCCTAGACTTCTCAAGTTGACGCAATGAACAACATCCTAGAATGGTAAGGGCATGTGCTCTATACCCTCTATTCTCTAGCTTGTAGAAGTGCTGAGTAACTTAGTTAAGCTTCTTTTTTTTTATTTTGGCAGAACCAGGGATTGAACTCAGGCCCTTGCACTTGCCAGGCAAGTGCTTATTCTACTGAGCCATCTCCTCAGCCCCTCGTTAAGCTTCTAGACTCCTCAAGTTGACACAGTGTATCAACCATTGTACAAGCCATTATGTGATTGAGCCAAATAAAATCTTGGGAGGGTTAAACTAAATTTCCATGTGATTAATATATATTATACCAACGATAAACATGTATCTGAGAGATTTACATGATATATATTATCTTTACTGATTTATTGAACTGATCTGATCTTGACTTTTTAAAAATCATTTTCATCAGTGTCATTTTATATCCAGTTTAAATAAATTTTGCAGAGACTTGACCAAAAAAAGCGGACATGCCAACAAATACAGATCAGACACATTTTTTTTTAAATTGTGAAAAACCTTAAGAGTATAGAAGACATAAGGCTGGGGAAGTTCAGAGAGTATGAATACCATGTCTGTGGGGTTTCCTTGGGGAACTGGGTTTGGTTGGTGGTGCCAGGGCACATTGCCCATCTGAAAAGACGTGTTGTAGGTTAAAGAAGAGAGCACATGGGTCATATTAAATTTTTTATACTCCGGCCATATCACTCCAAACTTCAGTACTTCATATGATTGCTGTAACTGATTTTACAGTGCATCACCATTCTATTCTAACATCTCAGATTATAATACAATGTCTAGTATAATCAGAATTGAGTGACTTTACAGCAACAATGTAACAACCATCCTGAGAGAGAGCAAATGAACTAACCTGTGCCGTGAGGTGTAGAAAGCGCTGCATCCCACCACTTGCTCTGGAGGGTAGCGCAGAGAGGCTGAAAGGGGATTGGAGCTTTGAACGCAGCCTTGGTGGTGTAGCAACTTAGTGAGGCCCTGTCCTAAAGTGAGAAAGAAAGAAAGAAAGAAAGAAAGAAAGAAAGAAAGAAAGAAAGAGCAGGCATTTTTATTTAAATTTGTCATGTAAATTTATATCTAAAAGAATAAGGTGTATGCATTTGAATATATCTATAGTACATGTATATATGTCTCTCTGTGTGTATATGTGTATAGATAGCTATGAAAAAAACTATAAGCTATTTGCATGTTATAAGTATCACTTAATAAGTTGCTCCTTAAAAATAATGTTAAAAACAACAGTGTTTATCTGCGTTGTTGTTTGCTCTTGTGGAAGAAAGATTTAGCAAAATAATTCCAAAGAATGAGGTCGTTTTTTGAGTCAGACAGTTGTCTGTTTTTCTAAATGGCGTTGATGATTAATTCCCCTGCAGATTACCTGCTATTGTTTCACTCAGGCTTCTGAAAGACAGTGAAACACAATAAGTTAAATTTGATTTAAGACCACGATACCAACCAAAAATCAATGCACGATGAGAGAAACTAATATATTTGTTGAATGAATATAGAAAGCGCGCGATTTGGTTCACTTCACTAGCCCTAGAAAGCTTGAAGAGATTCACCAGGTCTCTCGGCCAGAAGTGTACCGTCTGTTTATTTGCGCATTCGTTTGCTGGCTTTTCCTGTGGTTCTGCTGCCCTCTTAGCAGAACCCGAACCGCATTGTCCCGCTTATGTGTGGTGTTAAAGAGAGCAAGGGTGTCCCATGAAGACTCGCCATGCGCTGAGCATCCATTGTACTGGAAAGGAGGGCGGGCTTTTTTCAACATTAAGGATTTCAGGTAAGAATTACTAAAGAACTACACGGGCTAGAGAATGACACAACTGACTAAAGAGGAATGCCCGCTTTTGCCTAGATTTTGTGTGGGAACTCAGTGGGTTGATAATGTCTTTTAGGATTGTGTTAGTTGATACATTGTGCCAACTTGGCTGAGTCAGCTCCAGAAGTTCCAGCATGGAGCCCCAGCCCTGCAGACCTAGGGTGCTATTGGGACAGCACTGGGGTGTGACTGGTTCAATCCTAGGGCCTTGGGCTACCCCAGAGTGACTCAGCACAAAAAGTGTATGTAAAGGAGCTAAGGAAGGCTTCCTGGCCGCCCTGCCCCACTTCCTTGCAGAAGTCCCCGTCTTCGGAGGAGTTTGGATCTTCGCTGTGGAACGCTGGTATTTGCGGTCAGCATAGAAGAAAGAGAGGCTTGATGGACGCTGCAGCTGCTGCTCCTCCTCTGCTCTTCATTGTTTTCTGCCGCCTCGAACTGCTGTCGTTTGCCTTGGAGCCAGCAGAGTATGAACTGAAACCTCCACAAACTGTGAGCTAAATAAAGCTTTCCTTCCTTCACTTTGACTGTGGGGTATTTGTCCCAGCAATGAGTAAAAAAGTAACTAAGACAAGGATGAAAATAAATTTGAAGAAATTGGTATTAGCAAGTAGGCAACAAAGTATACTCAACCAAGCTCATATTTTCTATGTGAATAATTTATTTAGCAGCTAATCCTATTTGAAAAACCACACATGGAAGAGATGCTAAGAAGTACCATGGATTATTATTTACCATAGGATCAAGAGGAAGAATAATGTTCTATACACATTTAGAGTATTACTGAAAATGTAATAGGTGCCTGGTTTTGATCATTGGAGTGGGATTTAGAGCCATTTGATTTTACTCATTGAATTGCTGTGCCTCTTTGTCACAATAAACAATGTCTGAGGGCTTTCCATCATAGGACCACATAGGTTAGGTGTCAGATCTATAGAATGAGATTGTTCCCCTCCACAGTTGAAGTTTATAGTATCTTAAACATATTTTTTTAAGACATGTGTCCTACATTTTTGTCTTTTTCAAGTGCAGTGTTTTGTGTATTCTGTTATTCTATAGATTGTAATTTTTATTACCATCTACTGATAAGTGGGCTTTGCATAGAATACAATACGGTGAATGGGACATCCTGATTCTTGGAAAATGACCCCAGGAAGGCCACGCCCTTTGCTGGAAAGAAAGAGAAATCAGAAGACTGAAAGTATTCCAACTTCATAGCTAGGAGAAAGTTTAGATGATTCTAAATTTAGACACTCAATTCCATGTGCAAAAAATCAAATAAGTCGCATAAATAATATGTGGCAAAGCCAATATTTGGAATTACAAAAATAACACAATTATAGTTGCTTAAGAATTCTACTTGCATTTTCTTCCCCCAGAAAGCATCACTATGCCCTGAATCAAGTCCAAAACCAGTGCCCAAGCACTGGCCCATCTTGACCACTCACTGACTATGACCATGTCCCACTCAGTCCTCCTCTCTGAACCTTGCGCTCTTAATCATAAAACAAGAACTGACCTCTTGCCATAACCTGAATTATCTGAGTAATCAATGATTCTGTGTTCATTTGTTTTTCCTTCATTTCTTCAACACGTAAAATACTAATGGAATATGATGATGTGTAAGACTGGGCAGTGTATTATAAGCAGAGAGAAATACATAAAAGCCAACACTTCCATTTAAGAAATGTAGTCTACTATAAAATATAAATTCTATGAACCAGACCTTCAGTAAATGTGAACCAGGAGTCTAAAGAAGGAAGCATTTCTTTCTCATAGGCAGAGGACATAGAAGGTCTCTTGAGGAATGGTTGTTTATCTTTGAAGTATAGGGAAGATTTCCCCAGGCAGAAATGAACCAAACTGGGGATAAAGGCACCTCAAGCAAAAGGGCAGAAGCATGAGGAAAAGATGCAGCTAAAAAAAGGAGATGGTGGTCATCAGTTCAGGGAGCTGATAGAAAGGGAAATGATTGAATTGGTTGGAGCAGAGACTTCCTGAAAGAGAACAGGGCACAGATGGGCACGATGCATTGCAGCCAGAACACAGAAGCCATCTGATGTTAGGACAGCTCAACAGCAGTGATTTCATAGGCAATGAAAATGAGTAAAACATGTGCCTGCACTCCAGGAATTTGGACTTATTCAGTGGACGGTGTCAGAATCCCGAAAATCACGGCCAGCCAGCAAGCATCATGGCTGATGAGCAGCTTCAATGGGGTGATTTTGATACATATGGGATAAATTAATACAGCAAGAAAACTGTGGTCTGGAGACAAAAAGGCAGGAATTAGAGTGTTCATCTAAATAAAAAGCACTGGATCTGCATAGTCACAGAGAAGTTGAAAAAGGGTGGATGGAATGTCCTAGTGGACCTTAAAACAAATGAGGTGACAGACAGTTTTGAGAATCTTATAAAAACTATATGCCCTTTCCTCAGAGTGGAAATTCTGCATGGAATTTTGCTAGGTTTAGCGATCCTGTGAGGTCCATTTGTGGACCCCAAGTTAAGAAATTCCAGTCTAAAGAGAGAGGAGATTCTGGAGGTGGAATCTACTGAATGTGGGTCATACAGAAGAGAGCTGAAGATGCTCCTCAAGTTACAAGCTTGAATTATTAAGCAGAACTAGGTATGTCTGCAGTATGGGTTTGTTGAGAGCAAATACGTTACCCTAATACTATATATGTTTGATCAGGGGCATTTTCATGATTTGGCTGCTGTCTTCTTTTCTTTTAGACCCTTTCAGTAATATACAACTGGATAAACTCTAGTGTGTGGAGAATAAGTGCTCTAGATTTAATACACTTAAATATAGACACATATGACTTATGACATAGGACTCAGAGGTCTGCATATCTCAATTTTATCATATTCACATAAGTCTTACATATTTTAATAGTTGGAAATTAGTTTGCCTTATTGGTATTCTAAACATGATGAATGTGTTCAGTATTCATGTGGCTCTGATACAAAATTATATGGAAATTCTAGTACAATTTCAGTAATTAATGCCTGCCAATTATAAGGGGTTACAATTATAGCACTCACAGGGACTTATGTAGTGAATGAAAAATATACAAATAATCAGAGAAATTAATTTCCCACATCCAACCCTTTGACTAATGAAGAAAACTAATTACTAGGTAATCATAGTGTGAAGAATAATAATATATGGTCAAGATACAGGGATATTTTATTTTCATCTAAAAAGAAATATATTGACAATTTAGGATATGAAATGAGAAGGAAATAATTTAGAATATCGATTACATATAATGTGTATGTCATTATAATATTTTTGGCATAAGACATTTGGATCAATTTTGGAATCCTAAATCATAAAATATTTTGAGTATGTAGAGGCCTTCTCTTAGAAATCATCTTATACAGGGCCGGCCAGATAGCTCAGCAGACTAAAGTGCTTGCTTAGGCAGAGCACAAGGTTGCTCTGGTTGGGGTTTGATACCTGGCATGTGGTGCCAGCCCTGCCCCCACCCCAGGTGCGCTGAAATGGTGATTGAGGCTGGGGGGGGGGTGGCGCGCCTCTGGCTGAAAGCAGGAGAATCACTACGAGTCTGATGTGTATAGTGAGACCCTGTAGATCCTGTACTAAATACAAAAAAAAAAAGGAAAAGAGAGAGAGAAAAAAGAAATCATCTTACCCAGAAATATTCTCATTTTACAAATGAAGAACTGAAATAGAACATTTTATCATTTTTCAGTAATTCAGCCAAACAAATGGTGCTATGTATTTGGACGGAAACTGACTTCAGTCTGAAGTGAAAGCAGTGGGCTTTACAAATGGTGCTTTTGAGCACACTAAGTTACCCACAGCTGTTGAGCGCTCCCTCGGTGAGGCAAAGCATGTATTTTCCCATGAGTTGACTTTTCTCAAAGTAGTGGATAATTAATTAGAACCATTAGATTCTATAATCCTAGTGTTTGTAGAGTATTCCTACAAACATACATTCCAATGAAGCATATAGCTATAATATACTTTATCAGGTAGATATTTAATCAAAATATTTAAAATATGTTTATAAACCATATTAACTTTTCTATAGCATTTCTCCATTATAAGAAGGATGGTCCACTGTTTCCATTCCAAGGAAAAATGCTCCAACCCAAACATGTTAGAATACATGAGATCTAAGGGTCTGAAAAAGTGGTGAGTGGAAAATGTGATAAAACCAGATTATCCTATTGCTTATTGACACAATAGACAATTATACAACTACAAATATGCACAATGCCACACAACATGTCTAGGATGGTAGATAGTCTAGACATTGGATTTTGCCAGAGTCTGAAACATCACCTATTTAGGGCAGTTTCTGACATTGCTTCTAAGATGGCCTTGTCCCTGGTATAGTTCTACTTTTGTCTGTGGGCCATTTGTTTTGGTATACCTCATTTGACTTAAAAAGAAAGGATTCATGCTATTTCCGAGGTAGATGAGACTCAGGGGTCTCTTTATCTCAGCTTTATCTCGGATTGTTTTCTGACCAACTTCATCAGAATTATATGTAGCATTTACTAAAGAAGAAAATGGCCAGACCCAGCCCTGCTGAATTTAAATGAGGTATGTAGGGAGATGAGCAGCACCGTCACCAAAGCTTTCTTAGTGATTGTTGTACCTAGTAAAGATTTAGTTCTGTTGCTCACTGCTTTTCAAAATGTGATCTTACATCAGCATCTGCATCAGCAGAGAACTGGTTAGAAACAGGCTCTCAGTCCTTATCCGTGGCCCGCTGTTTCAGAGCTGTGAAGGGCAGGGCTCCACTGCCTGCTATAATAAACTCTCCAGATAATTTTAAGGTAAACTGAAATTCAAAAATCTGATTTTGGAAAACAGTCCCTCCAGTTGACCTAAAAGAAACAGGGCCCAGGGAGATGGCTCAGTAGAATAAGTGCTTTCCTGGCAAGCCCAAGGACCTGAGTTCAATCCCCGGTTCTGAAAAAAAAAAAAAAAAGAAAAGAA
>NDGN011448062.1:0-15241 GCA_002564285.1 Tympanoctomys barrerae
ATGCCTTTCTTCCCTGCAGTTAAGAGGCTAAGACAAGAAGATTGCCAAGAATTTGAAGCAAACCTTGGTTATATAGTTACTTTAAGGCCAACCTATACTACATAGTAAGACTCTGTCTCAAACAACAGCAACAAAAACAAACAATCAAACACATACACTTTTCGTCATTATTTATTGGGTCTCTGTATTTATTGCTGCTCACAAGGACCGATTATATAATATAGATCTTAGGTTACTTGTACACCCTGATGTCATCATTTAAAATGTGTTGGAACAGGAAGAAAGAATTAAAATGATCAAATATTTTTGAACTGAACACTGAATTGTGCATAATGTCATATATCTTCAACAAATATTTGAATCTTCTGGTAGATAAAGTTATTAGATTGTGTGCTATCACTTAAGTGAATAATTTATTTCATTTTGAAACATATATACCTTTAAAATGTGTTTATTTATTTATATATTTGGTGCACAGTCTACAGGGTCTCACTATGTAGAATGGACTTGTAGTGATTCTCCTGTATTCAGCCTCCCAAGCCTGGAACTACAGGTACACACCACCACGTCCAGTCTCAATCGCTGTCTCAGCGTGCCATGTCAGCGGGCCCAGCACGGCAGAATGGGGAGTGAAACCTGGCTGCTATGCTCTGCCTTAGCAGGTGCGTTAATCCACTGTACTATTTGGCCAGCCCTAAGATTATTTATTTACTATTCTAATTAGATCACAAAAGTCATTGGAAGTCACAAAAATATAGTGGACTATTAGGTTAATTCTTGACCTAATTAAATTTAATTTTTGTGTCTTTTTTTATGTATTTGGCACAGGGTCTCACTACACCGCTCAGACTCATAGTGATCCTCCTGTGTTCAATCTCCTCAACACTGAGATTACAGGTGTGCGCCACTATTCCCAGTCCCTTGAGCCATATTTTCTTTCCATTAAATCCCCCACAAATGTCCTCTTTAAATAAGTTTAGATTCATTAAAATTTGAAAATTAATATCTACTGTCTAATATCTAATTAACCTTAAACATTTTAGTAAATTGACTACACATATATATTAATTTAATAAATAAAACTATAACAAAATAATCCATAGTGGTAAAGGTGTTACTCATTCCCTATATTATGATACAATTTTATACTTATTATCCTCAAAATAATAGGGTGATTTTATGGCAATAATAGACATTTATTGATCAAATGAGTAGCACATTATACATAAAACCTTAAGCCTGCTATTGCTTTAAATCTTCACAATGACGTTTGAGTCACTTTTGTTTCACTATCATTGTACATCATTCTACACTTCAATTAGGTAAGTGAGGATCTTAATAAGCTTTCAGTACTAACATGTGCACTGTTATAAAATTTGTGAGCCCTTGTGGCAAAATTAAGCTCTGCTGCTGATACTGAGTTGTAAAATTCCAGAGGCAACCCCAAGGATGAGTGAAGGCAACATTTTTCTGATGTAGTTTTGTACGTTCTATCTCAATTCTCTGCCCTTTCTGTACAATGAATGTTCATGTTAGTATTTGCATCATGGGTCCTTCGAAGTCTAAGGATCACTTCTGGGCCTAGAACGTTAGTAGAGATAAATAATTTAATTCATTCTTACTGTGTGTAAAGCACTACAGTTCAGAAAGGCTCTGATAGATGTTACATATCTAAAGTGTTGCAGAAATATCAGGAAAGACTTCCAATTCATGTTACCTGCATGACTGTACTGTTTCACACACAAATTGGCAGTTTGTTGACAGTTGCCGGAAGCTCATCGGTCACAGGCCAAAAGAAAATGGAATTGTAAACAGACAAATACAATGGCAGTGAGCAGTAGGAAAAGAAAAAGAAATGTTCATAAAGCCAATATCACTGGCAATTCTATTCCAGAACATGAAATTGCATGGTCTCAGGAGAAAGTGCTACTTGTGGATACTACATAGGCCTTCAAGCTCAGCAACTAGCTCTGTGGTAGTCTATTGATATTAAATACTTATTAAATTCTTCATATTACTTGATTAGTCTGTTACTTTAGCCTTCAGGATTTCAGGACTTTAGCATTCTGCTTTGCTTCTTAGCGGTTCTGCTCCTCAAACTCTTCAGTAAGCTCCAGGCCTTTGACCTGTGGCCAGGTCCCCAGGCTCTCAGAGTAGACCATCCCTCCACACATTTCCATATTGGACTTTGCAGGTGGCCATAATAAGCAGACCTTGTAAGTCCTTATGTATTTATATAAATTTTTATTAAATCTGTTTTGCTGGTGAACAGTGACTATTCTCTTTTGTTAATCAATTGCAGTTAACCTATCAACAAAAAAACATTCAAATGGTTGCCACTTTGGTGTGATGCCTACAGATACCATCCTGGTCCAAGCCATCAATAGATATTCTCCTCATTCATACTGTGCCCCTCTGCTACAGTTAACCACCTACACCCCATTTTGTGCAATACATCTAAGTTATTATGTAGTCTTTGCTTAAAACTCTCCATTTATTGTTCAACTAATATCCATTCACTCTGCATTAACTTACTGATTCATTACATACGTTCATGTACTATACATTCTTTTTTCTTTTTCCTTTTCTTTTTTCTTTTTTTTTTTTTTTTTTTGTATTTTAGGAAAGGGTCTACAGGGTATTCAGGGTCTCACTACTAGATTGGACTCCTAGTGATCCGCCAGTTTATACAGCCTCCCAAGAGCTGGGATTACAGGCACGCACCACCACACCCAGTGTCAATTGCCATCTCAGCGCGCCCCGGGGGCAGGGCCGGCACTGTAGGCCTGGGGATCGAACCCTCAGCCCCTGTACCTGCTTGCAGGCGCTTCAATCTGCTGCGCTATTTGGCTGGCCCATTACTATACATTCTTGTGGTCTCTTGGAGTCTATTACTAAGTAAGAGTGGCACCAGGCTTTATAAACGTGCATTGACACATGGTGGAAACATGGGGAAAAAATAAATGTGCTTAAAGCATAAATTATAAAACCCATTAGAAGTCCTATGAAGAAAATGAAAACTACATCAGGAGGCAGGGTATTAGGCTGTTAATGATAAAAGGTGAATAGGCAGGTTGTAGTATTAACTGAGCGGCTATAGTAAGCCTCATGGAGAAGGGCAGATTTGAGCATTGATTAGGGAGAGATTAAAACTTGACCCAATGTGTATCTGAGGAAGAATGCTGTAGGCACTGAATGGAAAGTCAAGGGCGGCCTCAGTCTGCTCTTATCTGTAATACAGTAATACTGGCCTCTGCCTTGAGCTTTTCTCCATGAGCTTGCCTCAGGCTCTTCCTTCCCAATCCTTCCTTTCCTTTTAATGCACACTGGAGTACATTTATAGAGCTCAAGTACAAAATCTATCCTCCTCTCACTATCCATTTCTATTCTCTGCATTAATTTTTTTTTCAAAATTGCTCAGCACAATCCATTATTCCACAGGACAAAACGTAAGGTCTGCCATTTTTAAAGTGATCTAAGTGCAGAAATTTTGCCTGCCCTGCTTTTGCGTTGTACTCAGTATATAAACAGAGATCTTTGTCTATTTTCTGTACTATATCCCCCACATATTTAAGTGTCTCACAGTGCTTTTTACTACTCTGTATTTTAATCTGGTAAACAAGGAAACAAAACATGGAACAGTCATTGGATGAAAAACTAGATGATTGTTTTAGCAATTGGAATTCCTCATTAATATTTGCCCATAAAAACAATACCAGTAACAAATGTCACTGGTCATGTAAAATGCTAATATTAGGTGCAGTATACAACTCTCCTAAAATCTAAAATTATTTCAAGGTAAAAAGGAACCCCAAATACTGCTTTTCACTGGCATTTTGTCCCAAAGGGAGTTGATTTCTTTTAAGAAATAAAATATGAAGCATAACTGCTGTTGATTAAATTTTAGTCATTTATGTGAACAATTACATGTTAGGCCTTTCTTCTACTAGGTCTTGACTAACACCATTTTGACTTTGTGATTCTGCAGATATACTCACTCTTAATCACCTGAAGATTGTTGAAGCTGGAAAAGTAAACTTTTGCCCCTCAAAATTAGAAGAGCAACCAACTGTAGAGATACACTTCCACATATAAGAAGACCTTTACATCTTGGCTCATATTTCATATCAACATCCAGACTGTGATTATCCTTTATGAAACTTTTACCACACTGTTGAGATGCCTTCTAATTATATGACGAAGGCAAATTTTTATCATATATGTCTTCATTTGTTTCAGTTAAGCTGAAATTCTCATAAGTAGTGCCTAATTTAAGAATCAAGTTTTATATGATTTGTGAGGAATTTCAAATCTTAGCTACCTGAAAAGACCTAGTCAATAATTTATAAATAGATAAAAATGTCTGCAACAAATATTTATTTATGATATTTATGTTTTGACTTTGCACTTGCCAGGCAGGTACTTGTATCACTGAGCTATATCCACAATCCAGTATATATTCCTTAATGAATTTGTGATGGACTTATTTTTACTAATGTATTAGTAACATAAGGAAGGGAGAAAGGAAATAAAGAGATTTAAAGTTTCTGAAGTTTTTTTTAAGGGTCAATTTGAAGGTTTCAAAATCCATAAAAAGATCAAAAAATTCTCTTCTAGGATTTTAGGAAAATCTTAGAGAAAATGACAACATCGACAACCCATGCTAAGATCTAAGTCAGTGTGGGAATGAACTCTATGACTGTAAAAGTAAAAATGGTCATAGAAGACAATGTTTATCTTCAGCTTAAGGTCAGTTTTCCCCTAAACAATGACAATGAAGATGATGACATGAGTATTATGAATACTCTTTGTTGAGTTCTTCCTACATGTCACACAAAAGAACAAATTAAATTCTATGGAACACCTAGAATTGTCCTTGTACTGTATGTAAGCGATTTTATATATTTTTTTTCAGTACCAGGGATTAAACTCAGGACCCTGGGCTTTCCAGGCAAGTGCTTGTTCTACTGAGCTATCTCCCCTATCCCTATATTAAATAAAAAATAAAATAAAATGCTTGTGAAAATAAGCATTTTGAAATTTTAATCTAAAAGTCATACCAATCATATAATGGAACAATAATTAATAAGATTAATACCTATGTGAGAAAATATTATTTGTTTATTATGATTTATTGAAACAGACAATTTTAAATTTTGAACATGTAGAATCTTCAGAGTGCTTCTCTGGAATGTTTTCTACCATATCCCAGTGAATGGGCTTATCAAAGAAATTTGACAAAGTCATCCCTCAGGTGAATTCATTGCAAATACATATAAAAGATCTTTCAAACTCCTGTGAAAGGAACTAGCAATAAAGTGTGTGCAAATGATCTGTTTCAGTAAAACTTTATTATAAGAAGAAGAAATGGACAATACCTTTAGATTAATATAAGGAAGTGTTTTTATTTATATATTTATATATAAAATAAATGTATCCTCTTTAATGGAAAGTTTCCTCAACGAACTTTATTTATTTATTTATTTATTTATTTATTTATTTATTTATTTTAGGCAGAACCATGGATTGAACTCACGCCCTTGTGCTTGCCAGGGAAGCGCTTATTCTACTGGGCTATCTCCCTGGCCCCCCTCAATGAACTTTAAATACATAAAATTGTACTGCTTTTAAATGTACATTCAAAAATATGTATCTATGTGAGTTTTCCAAAGTAAAACTATAATTTATAGACAGAAATAAGGATGTTGCAAGATATTTGATGCTTAAGAAACTTGGTATGGTAAATGACATGGCATTCATAGGTGAGATTAATATTCAGTATCTTGATGTGGATAGCAGTTTTATTGCCATAGAAAAGGAAGTACTTTTCAAAAATAATTTTTAAGACATTTGCAAATTTGGTTAAAGTTTCTACACCTTTAGATACCTAAATATACTACATATAGATTAGCAGTATTAGATTTTTCACAAGCTGAAGATCAACTAGATAGGCAAAGTATGAATTCTCACAAGGGACTTCAATGTCATTAAAGTGTGTCCGAATGGTACTCAAAAGTTCTGCTAAAAACCTTATACATAAAAGGATTGATAATTGCGATCATACAAAGTTCTGCCTTAGACCTACCTACTTTGAGACCCCTTTTAAAATTTCTTCTTAGATTCTAGAATTCTGTGGAAGTTTTGTAGTCTTGGAGTTATAGAATGCAAAGAACCTGAAAACTCGAGTACTTTCTGGAATCTTTCACTTGGTGGGTTCCACAGGTCACTCTCATTTTTATGTTGCACAGAACAATACATTCCACAGGTCCTTTCACCACTGATGCATGAGGGGAGAAGGATTAATACTGTAGACATATGTCTATTTGGGGTTGATTTTCCTTTTCAAATACGGGGTCAGGAAGAGGTCAAACTTAATTCTTTTAAATGAAAGACGTAGTTGTTCCATCACCATTTACTGAAATGAATATTCTTCCTTCCATTGTATTTTCTTTTCATCTTTGTCAAAAGACTGTTGACTCTTCCTGTAAAGCTTTAGTGAAGCCTTTCCAGAAGTGACAAGTGTATTGTAGCCTGGAGAATAAGAATTTGTCGGGTGTCTTTTGTGTGGAAAGAACAGCTCTGCTTCCTGTCAGTAGTCAAGTATAATTTCTACAATAGATCTTTTAATTCCACCTTTGGGGGTAATGCGTCTACATTTCTTCCAGAGTAGAAGTAGAGGATGGCCCATGGAGGGAATATGAGTGAGTGGCTTCCGCACCCTACATGTGCTCTACATCCTCACCCATCTCGGTCGCAATCTCCTCTACTTAACACACACCTCTGGAATTATTTTCAGGATAGTTTCAAATATTATGGAAATGTTCAGGGAGAGGTCCAGGGAAGTAGAGAATGGAGAAGCAGTTATAAATGTAATTGGGTTTGTGGAAAGTGAAGAATGAAACACAAAAGGGGCTACAAAACCATATGAAAATATTAATCATTTCTTGAGAGCACACTATACACTTCTGAAAGGTTCAGCGATGGAATCAGATGATTATATTTGTATCCTAAAAACGATACTCAAAACATAATAAATTCAAGAGACTGTGGCAGCCAAAGATGACGGCGAATAATTAGAATTATACAAGAGAAGAAAAGTTAATTTCAAAATAGTAAACCAGTCAAGGAGAAGATATTTGTATTAAGTGAAATGCTTAAGAATGAGTGCAAAGGTCCAGCTGGTTCACCGCAGAGCCCACGGCAAGGTGATTCTGTCCCCGGGCACCCCCACAGTCTAGAGTGGGGAATAAATATTAAATAACACAGTGGAATAACACAAGCCATTAGAAATAATTGAGCAAATGGAACTGCCTCTTTCAAGAGTTTTCAATTACTTTATGTTTTAAGCAGCCTTGATATTTACCTTGGTAGTTTACATACTGCTAAATCTGTTACAGGTTTTAGAGATTTGTGATTTTTATTATATCCTGAGATACCACATAAATAAATAAAGTGTCATCTGTTAAGGATTACACTAAATTTCACTCAAAAAGTTTGGAGAGTAGAATTAATTGCCAATATGGTGTGTTAAATGATACTCACAAGCATAAGCATGAAGAGTTATTTGATTCTGCAGTCTAAAAATGTAAGAAAAACTCTAAACCTGAGGCTTGGCAAATGCTTTTGAGAAAGTAAAATAAGCATTAAAATACTGTTCCTATTATTGATTTCACTTTTTTCATTGATGTTGAATAGACCCAGAAATGCCCCAAATTATATTTTATTTTAAATTGAAATTTTCAAATGTCATTTTGCACTACTAAACACATCTTTACCATCCATTGGCTTGACTTGTGAATTTAAACAGTTTGTCAAGATAAATATTCAGTTATACATGAACTCAATTTTTTTTTCAGCATGAGTTTTCAACATTTTAGCATTATATGTCTTTTTTGTTTGTTTGTTTTGAATGTATTTTAGTACAGGGACTACAGGGTCTCACTACACAGGTAGGGCTCATAGTGATCCTGTTTTCAGCCTCCCAAGTGCTGGGATTTACAGAGCTTGTAACCAAGCCCAGTCTCAGTCGCTGTTTCAGCATGCCTCGGGGGCAGGGCTGGAACAGCTGCCAGGGATCCAATTCACATTTCTAAATATCTACTTTTCATCAACAGCTGAACATGTACAAACATAGTGATCGATAAAACACACAGAGACACATATAACTAGTGATATTGTCATAAATTACAAACAGTATTGACTCGTGCTCAAAATGTTTCAGAAAATAGCTAATATTTCCTGAGGTATTTTAACAACAAAGGGTTGCCCTACAGAAAACTAAAACCTTTCTCAAAACTACCATTATCATGAGAGTAAAAAGGTATTGAAATTGTACAACCACAGCCATTCAAATAATCTCCTCACTCTGCAGTATGAAAGTGTTTCTTACAAATGCATGTGTACCTAAATGTGTGCTTACAAGTTCATACATACCTCATATCTGTCCATTCCTGCCAGAGAAGTCAAAAGAGTTTCATCTGACCTGCCTTCTAAATTATAGATTAGTGCCTCCTGTTTGCAGATGATTCTGGAATCCTTTAGAAAACAGATTCTAAAATATATATTTCCAATCTTTTATCTGGTGCAATACAGAAGAGAATGCAGAAGTCTACGTGAGTGATGTCAATGTGATTATTCATAGTATAGCCTGAAGATATAGAAACGTATAGTAGGCTAGAGATACAAGTATGGAAAAACGTAAATGACAAAAGGGTGTGTGTGTATCTGCATGTGTATATGTGTGCAGGTGCATGTGTGTAGTATTTGCATGGGTGATACAGGTATTCAATAATGAAATGTATTTATTCTATATGAAAACGAGGAATGTCTAAATCCACCAATACCTTTTAAAATATTTGATATCATTCTTAAACATTTACCTATAGAATGCAAATGAAGAAATTTAAAATCCTATGAAAGAGTAAGTTTGAGAGAAGGAGCCAAGTTTTTCTTAACGATTTATTGAAAGCAGTTAACAAAACCAATATATCAGACCGAAACAACATTTCTCCAAAGAGGATCTTCGATTACCACGAGGTTACAAAAAAACCTCAATCACTGGTCATCAGAAGAGTACAAATCAAAACTACAGCCAGGTAACCACCGACTAGCTAGACTTGGTCTAGGCAAAAAGCAAAAGTGTAGCAAGTTTTGTTAATTAGGGAGCAGAAAACAAGCGCTCACACACTATCAAATTAGCACAACATTTACAGAAAACTATGTGTGTGTGTGTTGCAAAGAAGAAAGAATCATATGATTCAGGAATTCTGTTGCTGGGTATATCACAAAGAAATTTAATCCAATGTCAATGAGAAATCTACGCTTCTGTTTATTACAGCAGTGATCACAACAGCAAAGATTGGGAATCAACCTAGACGTGTACTTAAAGACAAGTGGATAAAGCAAAGCATTACATCGGTACATGGTCAAAATATATGGTATATTTACTTTTTTTAAAGTTAGAATAAAAGATGTAATACCATAAATATCCCTTAAAAGCCTTTCCATTCTTCCAACACACTTATCCTATCACTGTTGTCACCTTCTGAAGCAGTGCTGGAAGCTCTCTTCTGTGAATGTCCTTAGTTGAGTACCACGTATCCTGATGTCCTGAACTGATCCAAAGTGTTTACTCTCATGGTCATTCTGACTTTGAGGAAGAACCACAAATTACCTAGTGCAAGATACTGTAAAGTTCCGTCTATGTTAATGCAGATGACAAAAGTAAAGGAGGACATCTCATGTTTTATAAGGCTGCCTTTCCTTTTTCTTCTGATTATTATACTATTTATTGGAGATACGTTATAATAAAATGATAGCTAATACTCATATAATACTTGTTACGCTCTGGGCCAGGGAGATAGCCCAGTAGAATAAGTGCTTGCCTGGCAAGTGCAAGGTCCTGAGTTCAATCCCTGAAACCATAAATAAAAAAAAACTTACTATGCTCCAAAATTATTCTAGGTATTATAAGTGAAATGATTCACTTTATAAGAAAGGTGCAATTATTTCCTTTTTTGAATATTAATGCTCAATTTTCTTTAATTTCTGATGGCAACAAGCAGCAGTGTCCATTGTGTTTTTTATCACATATCTTGGTAAAGACACTCAAGGAAAGAGAATTTGCAGAGCTGTGTCAGGGTATATTTTGAGGGGTTATAGAGGCAAAGTGTCTATTTTCATAATAAATTATTTTTATTTAAATATTCACTATGTAACTTGGTCACCACTTATGTGCAGAATAGAATGCTATTCAGCCACAGAAGAATGAAATTTGGCCATTTGCAATAGCATAGATGGACTCTAATTCCATCACAGTAAATGAAATAAGCCAGGCACAGGACAACAGATAACATATGGTCTTGCTTGTATATAAAAGCTTAAATTGGTCTGAAAGAGCAGAGAATAAAAAGACTGGTTATCAAGTATGGGCAAGACTACAGTGGAGGAAGGAAAGGAGAGGGGATAGGTGATAGGTAGAAGGAATCATTTATAATGCTGTGTAGCATGCTAGGGTAGACATTATTGATGATGAATTGATTATTCCAACACTAAGTACAGAGATTTTTAATTTTTTACCCCAAAAGAAGTGACACATGTCTGAGGTATGGTTATATGAATTTTCCTGCTCTGTACACTGCACACTGTTGGAATGTATTGAAATGTCCCTGTTTCCCTAAGTATGAACAACAGGTGTATATTGATTAAAATGCATATTTCTAAACAAGGGAGCTCCAGCATGTTACATATTTTAAATTAGTAGTGTTGTTTTGTGTTTTGCATTATTAGTGAACTTTATTATTTAATGATCATTTTTCCAGGCCTCTTAATTCTTAAAGAATTTGATCATGATTTTGTTATTTGAAGTTATATTTAGTTCCATTTCCCATTATTTCAGTTTTTAAAACTTGCAGGGAAACATTTACCTCGCTGAATTGAATTACAAAAATTAGTTATTCATGCATCATTTTTCAATGTTGAGTCTCGATGTTGACAAGTTAAATAAATAACTGAAAAATTTGGGAGATTGATGTTTTCATGTGAAGTTTTCAAGAATAGAAAATAAGGGGCCGGGGAGATAGCTCAGTAGAATAAGCACTTGCCTGGCAAGTCCAAGGGCCTGAGTTCAATCCTCAGTTGCCAAAAAAAAAAAGAATAGAAAATAAATATTTTAATTGCTCTTATATGACATTTTTAAAAGTTATATTCACTCAATAAGAAAAATGAAACACATTTTTATGTATAGAACTCATTTACATTATGTAATTTAATTTTATCTTTATATTTGGTGTCATTATTATACTAAGTTTGATTTTTATTATATTTGGGTTTTAATATATAATATGTTTGTAACACATATATGTTAAATTCTCTCACTTGGCTTCTGCTCAAATACATTTTATAGGACTTATAAGATCTCAAGATTCTTGTATTTAGAATATCTGTCTTGTCAGTTTTCGTGACATACATACATATTAAATGTACTGTATTTTAATAAGATGAACATAAAAACATGGAAATTTACAAACAAAGTTGAAATCATTACAGTGAAAAAATAGCAAAGAACCCTAATCATCATTCCAATCCTCATTATTGTTTTAAGTCTTCTTAGTGGTTCATTTTCTACCATTTATTTTAGTCATTCCGTGTAAAATTTAGGAGCTATAAATTTTTTCTGACATGATATGATAATATCAAATATGATAACATAATAATCAACTTTCAAATCAAAATAAGAATGTTGTCTTTCATTTGTAAGATTTTGGTGCAATATTTTAAAATACAGACAGCTTGCCCTTGCTTTATTCCAAGTACAGTACCTCTAGAGAAGCCCTCTATTGTGTTATCATACTAACCTTTAAGAGCCTTGTTCAGATATATAAGAGAAAAAATAGAAATAATTTTCTTAGAGATATCTATGAGTATTAATGGCTCTGTCATTCTGATACAAAGGCTGAGATCCAGAATATGGCAAGTTTCACCTTGAAAGTTAATCTATATGCTTCTGTTCTCTTCCGCTACCAGAATGCTGTACAATTCAAACTTACTTCTCTGATAACCTTATAAGCATTTAGCTTTTACTATTGAAAGTGGAGACTTTCTGTAACTATAAAGAAGCACTATTTTTTCCCTCTGAGTTATTGCCCACTACTATTTTCTGTTTCTTTTCAGAAATAACTTAAACTGTGTACACTAATTGCTTAAGCTGTCCTCGGATCTCAATTCAGTTGTTCTAGTGAACAAGTTTCCCTTCAATCTCACATGGAATTAAATCTCTTACTCATCCCACTCAGGGGCATTTCTTCCTACAGATGAAGAAAGGTTAATTTTTAAGGTTGTTGGGCCAGCGAGATAGCTCAGCAGACTAAGCACCTGCTTAGACAAGCACAGGGACTGGAGTTTGATCTCTGGCACCACATGCCGTGCCCACCCCTCCCCCAGGTGTGCTGAGTCTGGGCATGGTGGAGCACGCCTGTAAACCCAGTGCTGTGGAAGCTGAGACAGGAGGATCACTATGAGTCCAAGCTGCATAGTGAGACCCTGTATGAAATACATAAATTTTTTAAAAAGATGAAAGTTGTCATTTTTCTCTGGCTACCCAGTCTGGACTCACATCAATTTCATAGAAATACACAGTAGAACTTGGAGGATCTTCTAGGTTTTCTTCAGGAAAACATCAAAGAGGTTAACATTTTTAGAACAGTTATTCAAATCTAAGCAAAGAGTCATTACATTATTTCTCTTTCATGTTTTAATAATTTCTGTACATTAAAGCATGTGTAATAATTTCTGTACATTAAAGCATTTGTAAATAAGGACCCAAATGGGTGGTTTCCAAACCTAAAGATTCAGAAGGAAAGGACAAGCATGAACAAAAGCTTAAAAGTAAAAAATACCAAGGAAAATATGAAATATATATTGAGGACAGAATACTTAAAGAACAAAGTTGGTGAACACGCTAGCACTTCGGTACAGCTTCCGTGTTTTGGACGGCTGGATTGCAATCACTGATCAGAATAGTACAATGCTGTACAATTCTTTCTAAGCTGCAGCGTTATATTCTGGTGTCTTCTTTGGATACATATGAAGATTAAACTATGTGGGGAAAAGTGTGTTTTGGCAACCAGTATATGTAAATCTGAGCAATAATGATGAAAGTATAAGGGTAAGAAGGAGAGAGGAAAAGGTGTAAGATTCATGAAAAACTGAATACTGGCTATTATTCTTCACATGTTGGGTTTTCTGCAGAGAAAACTGAAGAGAAACCATAAGCAAAAGCAACCACTTTCCAATGCTTTTAATTATTTATGTAGTGCTTTCCCTATATTTATTTAAATATTTTAAAATCTTATCTCATACATATTTGTAGCATGGGAAAAAGTACCACCTATCTTATTCACACAATTCACCAGAAAGTAGCATAGAGTGAGAGATGAATTTTGGAAAAGAGTTCCATATGCTTTTCATATTTTCTTTGTCAGAAAAAATATTATGGTAGTTTTCAGTAGCATCCTACAATTCAGATGACTATTTTAGCTCATACTTTAGTTGACATAAAAAGGTGTTCATTTATTACTAAGAAAAATTGATTTCAACATAAATATATTACAGTCAATCTGAGAATTGGGTCTTGTTAGATGGAGGCTGATAATATTCTGCCAAGTGAGCCATCGATTTCATTGCTTATTATTGGGAAAAGGGGCCCACCTATATAGTGCAGGATGGCCTTGAACTCAATATGCAGCCCAAGCTGGCCATGAACTTGTGACCACCAGCTTCAGCTTCTTGAATGTTTGGATTACAGATGCCTACTACCATGCTCAGCTCTACTGGTTGTTGAGAAATGATATTTAGTGAATTCTATAAAGATAGCCAAATGGAATCATTTTTCAATTCATAATAAATTAAATTTGTTTTTTGTTTCATTCAGTAAGAATGAGAATCAGCTTTGAAAATCCTGTGAAAGTCTTGTGTGAGCATACGACTCTGAGTGTTACTATGCCAAACCCTGTCCACATATCTCTGATTTCCATGGAAGAAAGTTAGAACTGCATCATTTTGTGTTACCATGTTCCACATCGATTTCAGAAATAATTTAGTCCTCAGGAATATTTGAGATTTGTATTAAGCCATGGCTGTGTAATCTGTGAAGCTAATCCTGGTCACTTCCTGGAATAAGAGCTAAAATTACCCTAGGGCTCATAGTGAAGTCAAAGAAAATACAAGCTGAAGATTTAACAAATGTTTTTACAAAATATATGGTAAAAATAGAAGTGGTGGATTTCTTCATATTTATCTCCTTTTCATGGTAAAATGCTTATAGAAAAGAAAAATTAATTTGTGTTTATACAATGAATCATAAATTTTGAAGTATAGTGTTTTGTTTTAATAAGTGTGTAGATTTTGTGTGATACAGCTTTTTAATGCTGGACAAATTCAGATTTCTGGGGCCGGGGAGATGGCTCAGTGGAATAAGTGCTTCCCTGGCAAGCGCAAGGGCCTGAGTTTAATCCCCAGTTCCATCAAAAAAAATTCAAATTTCTATTAATATGTCAATCTGTGACAGACTAGAACATACTAATTAATGATTCCAATAAATATTTATTTTAAAAAACCTAAATAACTGATACTTACATTTAGAGAAACAAATACTATTGAAAATAATATCTCACATTTTCAAATACCTGATATTAAGAATTTCTTGCATACTTTACATAGCCAATAAGTGTATCTGTGGAGTTTTCATGTTTTATTACCTGCTAACTTACTTCCTGATTGGATTCTACAATTTTATGTGGGTGTTACAGACAGCACTACTTAATACACATTCTTCAAAAACATTTTGTTTTCTATCATTTCTTAATATTATTTCAGGTAGATTTATTAACTACATAATAATTCTTTGTACAAATGTATCACACCATAGTGACCTATTTGCTGATTTAAGTTTCTTTATAGCCTTGTTTTGAAATATCTTGATGGCTATATTTGCGTAGCAACTATAACATTACATTCTTGTGAATAAACTCTAGTACTGCTGAATTGTGTTAGAATTCAAAATGTTGAGTGTTCATTTATATGTTCATTCTTCTGACAAAATCAAAGTACTTTTGTGCATACACAGAGATTCTTCCACTGTCTCGCTATTATGAGGTATTATCTTAAAAGTGCCTTTATCTTTTTTAAAATAATTTTATTGAGAAACAAATAGAAATGAGACAGTTTCAAAACTGATTACTAG
>NDGN011448073.1:0-11372 GCA_002564285.1 Tympanoctomys barrerae
GATCCCCACAACTCAAGCCAGCCAAACATGCCTTGAAGGCATTCGGAGCAAAAAAAAAAAAAAATTGCCAAGGCAATGTACAGATAAATGTATCAATTTAGTGGAAAAAAACAGAACACTGATCTAAAGTATCATCAGCTGGATATATCCTAGTGAAGATTCTTGACTTAGAAAAAAAGAACAAAAACAGCTACAGTGTATTTTAACTTCTCCCTTGCCTAGACCTGCTCACCTGGGATCTAATGGGGCACCCTTCCTCCAGTCTCCTTCCCTTGATTCTTCATCCCCAAGTCTTTCCAGGATTCCAGCTTGGGACACACCAAGGAAAATCTGAAAGGTGGAGACACTACGGATAATTTTCTATTAATACATAAGCTATTAATATGCATATTTGTAAATAAGTTAACTTTATACTATTTGTAAATAGTACATATAATGGAATAAATGAGTTAATTACAAAAGCAGACAAGAGTCGGATTTTTTTAAAAAATCTTGGGTTAAAGAGGAAATCTGAACTAATTATAAAATATCTCTAGAGTAATCACTTTAAGATTAGAAACTATAGGATACATTTTAAACAAAACTAAAAAACTTTTATACTTCGTATAATTAATGAGAAGACATGAAAATAAACATTCAACTAACATGAAAACCAAGTCTAAAGACAAAAATAAAAACTAATGAATTAATATAGCAATTTTTTTCTTCAAATGAAAAAAGCAATAAAGTTTGCCTAATTAAAAGCTAATCGCTTACCTAATTAGCTTCAGGTTACCAAAGGAAAAACGAAAGCACACTATACAAAAAGGGGAAGGGGTGTATGTGAAAATAGTCATAGATGCAAGGGAAGAATTATAGATTACTTAGCTAATTCTGCAATAAATTTGAAGCTGTGTATAAAGTTGAGGATTTTCTAGGAATATATAATGCATCATAACTCAATCCTGAACAAATAGCAAATCAGGATTAGAAGGAAAGGGACCACAGAAGAGTCAAGATGTGCTATTCGCATGCGCAGAGTTGCCGTGATGCACAAAATCACTGTGTACTGCACACACTAATAAAAAATAAAAAACTAAAGTTTTAAAAAATCTAGCTTCTCCTGCAATAAATATTAAGCCAAATGCAAGTAAATGCTACTAGGGCAATAATGACAAAACCAATTTTACTAAAACTAATATAGAGACTGGCATGGTCGTATAGGCCTGTAATCCTAGCTCTTGAGAGGCTGAAAACAGGAGGATCACTATGAGTTCAATCTGTGTAGTAAGACCCTGTAGACCCAGTACTAAAAAGCAAAAGCAAAAATATAAAACTAGGGACCAGGGAGATGGCTCAGTAGAATACACACTTCCCTGGCAAGCACAAGGACCTGAGTTCAAGGCAACCCCAATTATATATATATATATATATATATATATATATATATATATATTTAATATATAAATTACCTCTGGTAACTTGAAGCTAATTAGGTAAGCGATTAGCTTTTAATTTGGCAACCTTTATTGCTTTTTTCATTTGAAGAAAACAATTGCTATATTAATTCATTAGTTTTTATATATTATATATATACATATATATAATGTAGAATATGGGAAGGAAGAGATATCTTCCAAAATTTTTCCAGCAATGCCTCAAAAAATGTTATGATATACCATAACAAAATGGAAGTTATTAAAAAGTGCAAGAATAAATATTAAAAAGGTTATTAATAATGATGAAAAATCTGTAATAAAAATAATATGGTAAACTATATGAATGCTAGAGTAAACTAAAGCCAATTTAGGGTCCATTTGTCTTAGAAAGAGGCACAAAACATAAATACTTCCTTAAAATGTGACTATCTCAGCTCAGACCTAATACAGTAGTTCCTAGGAGATAAAGTCCAATTAAAGTGAAGAATAAGGTATGTATTTTCATCACTATTACTATTTAAAATTTTTCAGGGGAAACTTAACCAGTGAACTAGGAAGATAGAAAGTAACCACAAGTATAAACACGGGAAAATGAAAGATAAAATCATCAGACTTTGTAGATACAATTAAAGTTGTAAAAACTAAGGCCAACAATTTAAAAACTATAGAAAAGAAAATTTAGTAAGCTAAATATGTGTTAAATATAAATAAAAATTATTTTATTTAAATATAAATAAATATAAATAAAAATTTAGTAAGCTAAATATGTGTATATAAAAGCTATAATCAGTGGCCAAATGAAATAAAATGTCTAGCACCGGCTTGATAGCTCAGTGGACTAAAGCGCCTGCTTAGGCAGAGCGCAGTGGCTGGGGTTCAATCCCTGGCGTGCTGTGTCAGCCCCACCGGTGAGGCAAACTGAGACTGGGTGTGGTGATGCCTACAGGTAATCCCAGAACTTGGGAGGCTGAAAACAGGAAAATCACTAAGAGCCTGATCTACACAGTGAGACCTTGTAGACCTTGTCCTAAATATAGAAAAAAATAAAACTAAAAAATAAAATGCCTGGGATTAAACTAAATTTGTAAAGAGGGTCCTTTAATAAAGGATATGTTGGGGCTGTAGAGATAGCTCAGCATCTAAGCACCTGCCTGGCAAGCACAAGGACCCAAGTTTGATCCCCCTACCATTTGCCTTGCCTTCCCTGGAACCCTGGACATGCCTTTGTGGCCACCAAAGCCCAGTATGGTGCATGCCTGTAATCCCTGTACTGGGAAGGCTGAGACAGGAAGACCACCATGAGTCTGAGCTGCATAGTGAGACCCTGTACCAAAATAAAAATGATTTAAAAATAAATATGGGCATGTTGTGAAGATTTAATACATGTTGGTATCATACTTTTCATGAAAATGATCTTTAGAAACAAAGTAAAGATTTAAACAAATGTAAAGGAATATTGTGTTCTTTGATTAGGAAAACTCAGCATTTAAATTTTTCTTTTAATCTTTTATTTATTTATTTGGTACAGGGTCTTTCTACGAAGTTCAGCCTCCTAGTGACTCCCCAGTCTCAGCTTCCCCAGTGCTGGGATTACAGGCGTGCATCACCCTGCGTGGTTTCAAGGCCCACTGGGTTGGCCCAGGGTTCTGGGACCTGAATGGCATGCAGTACCAGGGATCGAACCCCAGTCTTTGTGCTTGCAAGGCAGGCTCTTACACCACCAAGCTATCTGCCCAGCCCAGCGTAATAAAAATATTAAAATAATTCAAACAAATAATCTAAAACAGGATTCATATAAAATTGTCTGTAAAATAGAGTGACAGATCAGTCAAGACAAGCTGAATGTCATAAGAAAATAAGCAAAAATAAAAGTAATAGGAGTCCTAAAAGATGTTAAAATCTGTTACTCGGCCTTACTAATTAAAATGTAAATCTTTACGAATAAAGAGAATATTTATTTATTGTTGTTTTTTTTAGGGAAAAGTCTGCAGGGTGTTCAGAGTCTCACTACTAGATCGGACCCGTCGTGATCTGCCTGTTTATACCCTCCCAAGAGTTGGGATTACAGGTTCGCGTCACCACGCCCAGTCTCAGATGCCATCTCAGCACACCCCGGGGGTGGAGGCAGCATGGTAGGCCCAGGGATTGAAGCCCTGGCCCCTGCGCCTGCTTGCAGATGCTTTAATCCACCGAGCTATTTGGCCAGCCCTATGAATAAAGAGAATAGAACAGAACAAGAATCCCAGAAACTTCTCTAACCACTAATGGAATCACTGGAAGAAAGATGAGTTATACTTGATACTGAAATATAAAACCTAAACATAGCAGGGAAAACCGGCTTGTGCTTGCTTCATCCACACAATATGAATGATTCTCAACTTCATTTAGAATAAGAGAAATAAAATTTTAAAATATAGTGAAAACCAGACAAAATATGTTAAGATTCTAGATTGGTATTTTGTTAATGATTTAGAGAGATGGTATTTTCATAGCTCTTTTTGGAGGTAAAAATAGTAGTATGGGGGGAGGGGTAGTGGTAAAAAATTTAAAATAATTTAAATTTAAAATTTAAGTATTTTTTTAAGAAACTGTATTTAGAACAGGGTCTCACTACATAGATTGGACTCGTAACTGACTCTTTTCAGCCTCCCAAGCGTGCCACCACACCCAGTCTCAATCACCCTCGCAGCGTGCCTCAGGGGCGAGGCCGGCACAGCAAGCTGGGGATCGAGTCCTGTTGCTGCACTCCGCCTAAGCAGGCGCTTTAGTCCGCTGAGCTATCTGGCTGGCCCTTTAAGTTTTATACACCCTTTGGAATAGCATTTTCACTCCTAGCAGTGTATCCTAGAGATGCAAAATTGATCATGAGCACCGTTTTTATTGCAGCATTACTTGAGCTTGTAAGACTGAAACAGTCCACATACACTACCTTTCTAACAACTCATAAACCATGCATTGAGACACAGAACTCTGTCCGTCCAAAGTAAGGAAGTAAGATGTATTGTGTACACATACCAGCTTCCCACAAGGCATGTAATCATTACATACTACACACTTGTGCTAATATCCTAAAATTAAGATAAAAGAGTTACCGGGAGTAGGGAAAACGTGTGTGAAACGTCTAGTACGGTGCTTACGCACTTGGAGCCTCATGCAGTCAGTGCCAACGGCCCGTGGTCGCTGCTGCGGACAGCACTGCTGTCGTCAGCGCAGCAGCAGCACCCTGTGAGCTGGTGAAAGAACCTGGGTCCCTGCTTTGTTAGACTGAGGGGTCTCTTTCTTGAGTATTTTCTGTGTTTATAGCTTGCTAGTGTTGTAATAATTTTGAGAAATTCTGACTCAGCATGTGATTAATGAGTGGAATATTTTTGCTGACAAAATACGTTTTTGAAAGCAAAAAGGGAAAAAAAAAAACCCACCTTCTTCTAATGTACATGTGGGAGTGTTATAGAGAGGCATTTTTCCTCTAACGGGAATTTGAAGACTTTGGGGCGGCTATTCTAGCCTCTTGTTATGTTTCCAACCCATTGTTATTATCTTGCTTAGCATAATTTTAATTTACCTAACTTATCTTTCTCAAGTCCTTCCAAAGCATTTCTAATTCAATTTTAATAAAATAAAAATAAGCTTTTCTTCAGTTGTCTATCAGTTAAATTATGTAAAAACCTATTACAACTAACTTATACACATTTAGGGATGAATAGTACTAATTTTTGAAGTCAGGTCCACTAGTGGAAGTAGCTGTGCCTTGCCAAGACCAAAAGTAGCCAGATGCAGACAAACAACATACCGGTTAGCATATCTGAAAGACTTAGACCCTTGGTTAGTCCACCAAGTTGGTTCAGAGGTGATTTAAAACAATATTTACTATAAACCAACAAGTAATGAGTAGCCCATTATGTTCTAAATGAAATAAAATCAGAATAACCTGAATAAAAATGATTTGCTACTGTTTTTACATTTTTACGATGGGAGTGCTCTGTCTTCATTATGACTTCCACATGAACCCATGTTCTTTCCAATGTTTCAGGCTTTGGTCCGAGAGTTACAAAATGATGTCCATGTGATAAGGCAAAAAATCAGAGAGCTTAAAAAAATGCAGAAAAACAGAGAAGCTTGTAAAAGCTCAACCCATAAAGCCCAGACCTTGGCAGCTTCTATCCTGAACATTTCACGATCAGATCTAGAGGAAATACTGGATACGGACGATGAAGTGGTAAGGCCACTTAAATATTCATTATATAAGGAGGGCTTATTATATATCATATATTTTGTTTTATAATTCATAGGATTTCATCATTTAGATTACATTCATCAAGGTGAGACTAATGTGGCAACTATATACATCAAATAATGACCACCTCGGAAAACCTTCAGAGAAATTTAACTGTATAATATAGAAATAACCCAGAACAGGCTGGGGAGATAGCGCAGTGGTGTAAGCACCTGCCTGGCAAATGCAAGGTCCTGAGTTCGATCCCTCCATGCCCCATGCCATGCCACTCCAAGAATCCCAGGTGAGCTGTGCTGACCAGAACCTGGGCGTGATGGTGCACACCTGTCGTTTCAATAGTGGAGAGGCTGAGACAGGAGGATCGGTAGGAGCCTGAGCTGTGTAGTGAGCCTTGTATCAAGGAAAGAAAATGGAAAGAAAGAAAGAAAAAGAAAAGAAACAACCCAGACTATATATTTTTTAATACCTTGTCATTTTGACCAGTTATCCTTTTCCTGTTTGCTCCATTTTCTTTAATTTAATAAATTATATTATATATCTTCTAAGCTAGTATTTTAAATTAAGTCAGTTTGAATGGATTTAGTTAAACTGTATCTCATATGTGAGATTTCATATAATGTTTCATTTTGGTTTTTGCTTGTTTTGGGGGGACTGGGGATAGAACCCAGATCTTACCCATGGTAGGCTGGCACTACCTGAGAGCTATATACTCTACCTGTTTTTTCTTTTTGTTTTTCTTAGCAGCAAATTTAATGGCTTGACTGTCTAAGCAGTCAACAAGCCTGTTTTGAAAATATATTGTTACAAAACACATTTATTGTTCTAAATGGAGCAAAGTGTTCCTCTCTCTGGAAGGCATATGCAGTAGGCAGAGGTCTTGGGTAGCGTCACAGCGCTTTCATAGAGCACTGCCCGTGGAGTTAGTCACGCCCTAAAACGGCAGAGCTTCCTCTGGGGCAGGATTCTGTGAAGCAGTGGAGGAGGTACAGACCTATTCTCCAAGCCTCTGAACGCTACCATGGCTGCTAGATTTTGTTGTTACTGTTGCTTTATTTTGTTTTTTGAGCTAGGATCTCACTATGTGGCCCACACTGGTCTTAAATTCACTATGTAGCCCAGGTTGTCCTTGAACTTGTAGTGATCCTCCTAAGTGCTGGGAATGTAGGTCTGTACCACCATGCCCAGCTTTAAAATTGTGTATTGTTTGAAATTATTGAAGAGATCATGGCACTAAGAACATCCAATAAATAATGTGCTCAGTGAACAAGTAAAATTAAAAACATAAATGCTTATTTGTATGAGGCCAGCCACAAGGCTCCCATCAACTTTTAAAAGATCTTCTGAGTAGAGCAAACCTACAATTTGCAAAGGCTTTCAAATTGCCAAGAATTCTTTGAAAAGAGGTCAAAGAAATTTGTGCCGCAGCTGTCTCCATTCTATGGTGGAGTGGGACGGTGAGCTATCAGCTCTCTGTGCTCAGAAGCTTTGCCACAGTTTCTACCAGACCCTGAACTGTGAAGTGAAGAGCGCTGTCCAGCGCACTGTCAAGTATGAGACATGTGGGAGGCAGTGTTGCCTCTAGCAAAGATATTAGCTGGGTTTCACTGTAGATAGTAATTACAGTTTGTTAATTAATAGTGAAAAACTTACCAAATGTTGGTATGGAGACTGCTAATGCTACCTGGAGTTTTAACCTATGCACATAGAACAAAAGCACTCATACAGGGGTGTGTGTGTGTGTGTCTGTGTGTGTGTGTGTGTGTCTGTGTCTGTGCATGTGCACACATGTACTTAGACACAAATGTGTGTGCATATCCTTGGATGCAGAGTCATTGCCTTTGTTAGGATTCTAAAAGGTGCCCTTTCTAAGCTGACAAGTTAGAAAAAGGCATCCCTTCCTAATTGGCAAGTTAATTTTTTTCCAAGTCTGCATCTCTCATTACAATCCCAAAGACTATACAGTGCATTTCTGTAAAAAATTAGCACCACTTGCAGATACTGTCAGAGGTCAAAGTACACAACACTGAAGCTGCGCTGCACTACGTGAAGTGGAGGTTGTCCTGGAGAGAGGGCCTGAGAAGGACCGGCCCGCCAATGTATTTGCTAGGCTTCGCTGCAGACCGGTACTTCCCTAAGCCCAGCCCTGCACTTTGTAGCAGGATAAGGAGTGCTGTGCCGCGCCCACGCAGAGCCAGACCCCTTCATTTCTGCTCTCAGAACTGCACGTTTCAAGTCCTGATCGCATATGCGAGATGCCTGGCGTCTCAGTCTGTGTCTTGAGCTCCACCATGAAAGCAAAAATGAAATACTCCTAAATTATTGTGAAATGCAGAAATATGACTTTGTGTTCTGCATGTAAGCAAATGTTTACAAATTAAATATTAAAAAGCATGGACTTCAATATTCCTACATTGAGAGTACAGGCAGCTCTTTGTTAAAAGTTATTCTACTGGTGTCCCTCTAGGTTTATTCAGTAATCAATAATATGACCACATTATATATGTGTATCAACATCAATATTTTCTTCTGTTTAGGAAATGAAAAAGACCAAGATAGATGCTGAAAATGACAAGGAATGGCTGCTATATATTCAGAGACTTCTTGAAGGACAGGTATTTTCTCTCATTTTTGCTTCACACATTAAAACTGCCTAACAAGAAATAAGCCTTATTTTTTATAGATGCCTTTTTCTAAACATTTACTTACATTTTTTGGTAAAAATTATCCCAAAAGGTAGGCAAGAAAGTTAACCCTCTATTTGTACTTTTGGAGTTAACAAATGAAACAAATACCTTGGGAAAGACCCAACGTGGGTCTCAGCAAATGCATTAATTAAATTATTGAGTCAACCTCTGTGCTTGCCAGACTCAGAAGGATCCATTCTCTTAGACCTCTTAGGAGACGAGGCTCTATACCATGTGTCTTTAAAGCCAGTAGTTGATGTGGACACCTGAGGAGTTCATGGTTTCAGTGACCTTTTACTGCGGACCTGTTTCCAGTCAATTCATGTTTTCCTCACAGCCAGACAGCTGTTTATTACTGTGTCTTCCCGCACTCTCTACAATATTTTCTACTGAGACCTCGAGCAGCTTGTTAGTGGGAAGTAAATATTGATTTGGCATCCTGTCAATGCAGAAAGAATGAAAAAATTTCCACCAGAGGCCCCTCAAACATTTTCCTATCGACGTTTTCTGGGCTGAGTGGAAAGCTGCATAGAGAATGACAAGGCCAAGGCGAGCTGCAGTCCCTGCGGGGTCTATTGAGACTGCTGCTGTGACCTGTGTGATACTTTTTCTTCCCTTTCAAGTATTTTTTTAATACACAGATAGTCTGCTGGGATGCGCCCCTCTTGTAAGTGATCAAGGGCAGTTTATTGGCAGGTGAGAGCCCTGCTTTTCTAGTCATAGCCAGCTTTTGTTTTGACATCACTGACAGCATGTAATGTATTTCAAAACTTTGTCATTAGTTTTTGCTCATTCTAATTGTTTATTTCAAAATTGATCTGGAATAAATAAAAATGAAAACATCTGTCAAAGTAGCAAAATTTTCCTATGAATTTGGAAGACATAAATGCTTCTCTGTAAAGATTAAAAACAGAAGCTGACATTGTCTACCTCACACTTATTAATAAGAACAGCAGTTTCTATGTTTGGTGAAGTCAAAACTTAATAACAATATATAAGTTATCTGTATTCATATCAGTTACATATATTTTTGAAACATCTGGAATCACTTTAATGGTAATAAACAGTAACTGGCAGGCTTTTGCTTAAAGTTGCTGGAGTGCAGATGCACAGTGCTGGACAAAGCCTTCTGCAAGGACAGCATGCTGTGGCAGTGGAGTCGGCTCTGGATTGTGCTGTGCGCCCAGAACTCAGCTTGGGCTTGGCACAAGAGAAGCACATGACTGAGGGGTTTTTTTCTAGTTTGAAGATGATAAAAACAAACCTTTTAATGATTTTTTTTTTTTTTTGGTAGAACCGGGGATTGAACTCAGGCACTTGCACTTGCCAGGGAAGCGCTTATTCCACTGAGCCATCTCCCCGGCCCCCTTTTAATGATTTTTTTAAGATGCTCACCTTGTAAATATGACCTTGTATATCCTTTAATTAGAAAATTTACTATCATTTATGTCCATAAAGAAAAAAATATGTATATATAATAAATATTAAATAAAAATTGTATATATATATATCGTTACTAAATTTCACTAGTTATGTTAATATATGACCTGCTTTTTGGGCTAACATAGATAGAGGTACATACACATATCCTGCATTATCTAGATATGTGCTAATTCTGTCCAGTTAGTCTAAAATTCCTGTTGAAAATGGCGTCAGATTTCTTAATACTGCAGCTTGATATAGTGCCTTTTTGTGCCACTGAGCCTGGACTCTGGAATATAATTGCCCAGTAGTATTGATTTAATTGCCCAGGTTTATTTGTGGACTCCTAATTATTGACTGGAGGTGAATTTAATGGAGCAGCCTTTATGAACACAGGGAAACCGCTGCTGTTGCTGTTATACATAATGAACTGCATCATGTGCCTTCAGATCATTTTTCAAGATAATTTTATTCTACTGTGACAGTATGATAACATTTTAAAAGTCAAAGACTTTTTTATTTTTATTACTGACATAGGTGGTTTTGCTGATGTCTTTGGATTTGTGAGGAAAAAAATAGAGACTTCATTGGTTGCACTTGAATGTCACTTTATAATTATGCCCAAGAGAAAAATCTGTAAAATAGGAACAATCTCGTTTTTGCTAGCCTTTTCTTCTGTCTCAATCGCAGCAGTTATATTTGTTCTGGACTTCAGAAAACATTTCCTTTACCTATCAGTTCTTTTAGTGTCCATGTTTTACTCTCAGGATTGTGTGGTCAAAGTGTGAATAGGTTTGCTTATGCATTTGTTTTAGTTTACGGCTTACATGTTGTTGTGAGTGAGTTTACATGATCTGTGTGTTGTAGAATAACTGATCACATCCCTTTAAAATGCTGATTAATTCAATATTCATGTTTCAATATTAAAATATTTCATAGATAAAATTGTAGGAAAGTTTCCCTTAAATGTCCTCCCTCTGTATTGGTTGCTGTTTGATAGAATCCTGAAATTAAAAGGGGCAAACTGACCCTGTGATAGTATCTTTTGTTTATCTTTAGCTTTCTATTAAATTTTTCATTTGCATTCATTTGATAGTATTTTATGCTGGAAAAAATATTTACTGCAAAACAGAAAGCAGTCCTACCATGTGAAACTGTGAAACTGCACAATATGTGCTGCTGCTGCTACCCAGAAATACGTAAGAACTGAAAGGGCTACAATTTTGACTCATACACATTTGGCATAGAATGCAAATATATGTTCCCATTATTTCAAATAGTACTAATGCATTTGGTGATTCTATATATTTGTGGTTTTTTTAATTTTGTATTGCTTTGTTTTATGCAACTTGCCCTTTTCTCTGGAAAACTTCCAACACTAAGAGTCACACTGGAAAAATAAATCTTAAGATCTGCTTTCATTTTTCTATGGAATAGCTTTATTTATTTTCTTTCAATATTTTACTTAATTCCTCTTTTCACATTAATGTATTTTTAACTTTTAAAATTTATAACATACAAGCAAATTTGTGATTATAATAATTACATTTTTTTGGTGAGGAGTGAAGCCTATAATAGTTATTTGTGGTTTAGGAATCGGCAGAAAAAAAAAAA
>NDGN011448076.1:0-11926 GCA_002564285.1 Tympanoctomys barrerae
AATATTCTAGTCCAAAATTCATACTTTCTTAAAGTGATGAAAATTGATATGTTAAATATAAAAGTTATATATGATAGTGTGCAAAACAAAAAAATGCTCATCCAAGAAACTACTGTAGCCAAGCAGTAATCATCAAGTGATTAACAACAATAGTTGAATTGACTCGTCACTTTTCTTTATCTGAGCCAGGCAGTGTTGTCAGATTTTGGTGATGGGGAACCCCAGGGAATTTTATGGAGTCCCTGGGTTCTGCAGGACCCAGGGTTGAGGGCAGCTCCTCTAGGAGGGCCAGGTTCTCAGGGCAAATGCCTCTGATCTCTGTACTTGGCCTGTGGCTCCTGCGGCGACGGAAGGCAGCACAGGACCACTTGAACATGAGCAGGGGAAGCTGGTGAGCGTATCTGTGGCAGATGATTTACAGATGATCTTGTCTTGTGGAAGGCCCACCCTGCCATTTCTGATGGAATCCTTTTCTGTAAGCTAAAACTCACAGATTTGTTTAGAAGAAGCCCATGAAGGTGGGTAGGAGGAAGCTAAAGGTTTGGAGCAGGAGGACCTGTGCTTGACACACTGACCACTGTTAACAGCCTAGTTTCCGACTGTAGGAAATGGGGTCATAGTGGCGTCTCTCATTGGGTTCAGGGAGCTGATACCTGTGACTGCTTGACAAGGTATCCAGAACCTAGTAAAAGGGTCAGTAAAGGTTTTTATTTTTCAGTAGTTGTAGAAATTTTTTTTAAAAGCTGCTGCTGTTGTGATGATGGTGATGGCGATGCACTATGAGTCTGCTGGAACAGCGTATCGAAGTACCACAGAGCTGATGGCCTAAGGTTTTGGGGACTGGAGATTCAGTATTAAGGTGTCGGCACATTGGGTCTCTTGAGGCCTCTCTCCCAGCTTATAGATGGCCAACTTCTTTACATTGTCTTCTTTCTGCCCATCTGTGTCTGCATTCTCATTGTAAGGAGATAGGTCGAACTGAGCAAGGCCCCCCCCCCCATAACTGCCTCAGTTTAACTTAACTACATCCTCAAAGCCCCTGTCTCCAAGTGCAGTCACATCCTGAGGTCCTGGGAGCTAAGGCTTCAACTCACGGATGTGGGGGAGAGGGGTGCATGGCTCTGCCCACAACAGTCATGAGAGCAGGAGGTGATGGGGCAGCGGCACGATGATTCAGGCTGGTGCTTCGGTGCTTCTTTGCATCATGAACATCAGTGGTGAATCTGGGGCGTAACAATCACTTACATAGCCATATGACATACTTGTTCACCAGTCCAAAGCAATGTACTCCATCTGCGTAAAGTAGGAGATATTTCTGTAGAGCAAATGAAGACATCTAGATTTCAATCCCAACTCAACTGTGTGCTCTTGCGTGATTTCTTTTTCCTGAACTTCAGGAGAAGTATTAACTGTGCCTGCCCTGAGGGGCGGGGAGAGGGGGGCATGTGAAATGGACGTATTCATAGAATGTCTGGAACAGCACTAGAGTCACAGAGCAGCCTCAGTACAGGTGCACAGCATAGGATTTTCCAGATCAAAATATGGGATAGGCCTTCATGATCTTTCCTGACTTGTCAGGGTTAATCCTCCACATTCTGCCTGGTCATATTAAGAAATGGGATGGCGGGGATCGGGCTGAGAAGTCGGCATGGAGAAGACGGTCTATGCCAGAGTACATGTTCCTTTCAGCCACTTGTGGAGGGCTTCCCAGCCCTGGGTGGCTGAACTCGGTTTGTCACGAAGCCATCAGCCCATCTGTTCCATATAAAGTGTCCTCTTCTCAGGGAGAGCGAATCCACTTGGATAGTTTCTAGAGGAAAGAACTTTTAACTTTAGAATTCAGTGGTTTCCTTTTGTGTGATGCACACTGAAGGGTTTTGGGGCAGGGTGGGGGCAGCACACAAATTCCTTGTTTGAAAGGACTCTGGCCACACAGCCTCCTGCTAGAGGGGCCAAGCAAGGCAGGGTACCAGTAGGGGGCCATGGCCATGTTTTAGTATTGACATGGGAAAGAAAAGTAGAGGTCAAATTATGCTTTTGTTTTCTCTTATGGGCAGACCCCAACCCACTGGTGAACAACCTTAATTTTCCTACACCAACATGAATCAAACCCAAATATTCCTCAAGCTAAACAGGTGGACTGGAACAAAAAGCACATCTCTGAAACCGTCTCCAAGATAAACCCAAGCCAAATCAGTACTTTGTGCTGTGTTCTTAGCTGGCAGTTGGGATGAATCCAAAACAAGCTTTCTGGTCAGAAACTGAAAAAACAGGGAGGGGGAGGAGGGCTTCCTTGTGCTTGTGCTAGAAGGAACACGAGGGAGGGAGAAACTGGACAGCCTGAGCAGTAGCTAGCACGAGGACGGAACACAGGGCGCTGGCACGCGGACACCTCCAGCCACAGGATGCTAACTTCTGCTGTGCTCTTCTTGCAGCCGAGGTCCTCACGGACGGAATAATGGAGCAGTGCTGCACAAGGCTGGCAGCAGCCCACCGTCCCCTCGGGAGAAGGACCTTCTGTCCATGCTGTGCAGGAACCAGCTGAGCCCCGTTAGCATCCATCCGGGTTACGCCCCCTCCTCCCCAAGCAGCAGCAACTCAGGCTCCTACAAAGGAAGTGATTGCAGCCCGGTGATGAGGTGAGACTTTGCCTCTCAGTTTCTGCTACTTATGCTGTCCGATTTGGGAAGCTTTTTTTTTTTTTTTTAAAAAAAGGTAAAATATACAACTCTTGACTCCCTGCCTAAGTCTGTAATAAGATACTTCTCTTTCCTTTCCTACACTCAGCTAATCCTTCCAGGGTTGCTGCAGAGAGCACAACCACAGCTTCTAACAAGGTTCAGCTGCCCAAGCAGTAACTGCGTAGGGAGGGGGAACGGTGCAGTAGCAGGAGGGACGGACTTCCTCTGGGAGAGACATCACACACAGGAGCACTTGTTCATTCCTTGCAACACCAAACGCTTACTGAGTAACAATGTTAAGCATTGGGAATGCAGCAGTAAAGAACACTGGCCTTGTGCTCTTTGCCCAGACAGAAGATGTGAGTGACAGAACAGAGTAAGATCTCCCTGCAGGCAGCTCTTGCTGAGTGTGTGGAAGGTGGAGAGTGCTCCCTTCAGGCTGAGGGCTCAGGTTGGGCTCTCTGAGGAGGGAACTGAAGAGAGAGCTCAGGGGCAAACGAGGAGCTGGGGGCATGGGCTAGGAGAGCAGAACAGCACGAACTGTGCACCCAGAGGGCCTTGAGCGCAGGACCCCCCGGGCTCAGGCCTGATGCAGGCCATCTGGGGCAGTGCCCAGGCGTGGGGGGTGGGGCAGCAAATGGCTTGGACCTGGCCCAGCACCCGGAAGAGGCTGGCAGGCCTCCCCCTCCCTGGCGTCCCAGTCCTCATTACTCAGCTCCCTTAGAGCAGGGATGCCCAGGTCGTGGGCAGGCCTGAGAAGGGCCATGATTCCAGCTGAGGTTGTGCTTGTACAGCATTGAGCCCCTCCCCTACTCAGAGCGCAGTAATTTTGTTCCCTCCAGAAGCAGGGACTTTCCATTCCCATCAAACAAATACACTCATACCAGGAATTGATCTCAGAACAATTTGAATTCAACTGGTAACAAGCACACTGGTAGGCAGTGGCGCATTATGTGGAAAGTTAGGTCATTTTGTTCCCTTCCTCCCACCCCCCATTGTCCTTTAATACAAAGCGTGTCACTCTGAATGACAGCCCAGGCCTGCAGACAGCTGCACATTATTTCACATGATCATTCCCAAGATGCAAACAGTCCTACTGCTCCACAGTCCCCTCCCCTCCATAATGCTGCTCAGTCTTCTAAGTGACTGGCAGGTGTATTACAGCCTACCTTCTGATTTAGTGCAGGGTGTACAAGGTCTCACCCACAGATCGGGATAGTGATCCTCCTGTTTTCAGTCTCCCAAGCACTGGGATTACAGGTGCGTGCCACCATGCCCAGTCTCAATTGCCATCTCAGTGTGCCCCTTGAGGTGGGGCTTGCACAGCATGCCAGGGATTGAACCCCAGCCCCTGCGTCTGACTAAGCAGGCACTTTAGTCTGCTGAGCTGTCTGGCTGGCCCCAGCCTACCTTCTGAAGTAAGCTCATCTGGGCTGAGGTTTCTGATCCCAATACCCAACTGCCATTTCTTCTCCAGCTGTCAGCAGGGTGGATGTCTTCTTGGGCTGCTGTAACAGACACCTTAGATGGGCTACTTCTGCACAACAGAAATGTGCTTCTCAGAGCTCTGCAGACCGGCAGTCTGAGGTCAGGGTGCCAGCCTGGGTCCTAGGGAGGGTTCTCCCCAGGCTGTGGACAGCCAGCGTCCTAACAAGGTAGAAAAAGGTAGAGAGGTTGGTCCCCAAGAACTCGTTTATGAGGCACATACTGCATCATGAGGGCTCTACTTTCAGAGATTTTTGGGATTGCTCATATCCTAAAGACCCATCCTCCAAATAGCTTCACATTGGGGTATTGAGGTCTCAACAGGAATTCGGAGGGAACATAGATGTGTGGTCCATAACATTGTGTTCTTTCCTTTGAAGAGAAAAGTGAACAGGGAAAAAGTAAGACCTCTGTATGTTACTCTGGCTTGTTTTAGGAGGCCTGGAAGGTACATGTCTTGTGGAGAAAATCACGGTGTCAAGCCCCCAAATCCAGAGCAGTATCTGACTCCTCTGCAGCAGAAGGAGGTCACAGTGAGACACCTGAAGACCAAGCTGAAGGAGTCCGAGCGCCGGCTGCATGAAAGGTGAGTGTGCTTTCCCTGTGCGGTGGGGAAGGGAGCAGATTCTTTATCCTTAAAGTGAAATATAAACCCAAACTATACAGAAAAAAATAGAAAAGAAAATATACTTAATTTGTTGTCGCATTTCTTAAGATGGTCTGAACAGAGCCATTTTGTAGATGTTTGTGATTTGACTATTTCAACAATTCAGGGACCTAGTAGGTTAGCGGGGACCCTGGGTTCTTTCTGGGTGTGTACAAAGCTAAAGAATTGGGTGTGTTCACTACTATTTTTAAATAGCAGAGACCTGTTCAGGAACAGTCCCCTACTTCCAGTAGAATGGGTCGCACAGGGGCCCCATGGAGCTGTTTATCTCTACGAGAGCGTGGCTATGTACCTTGTGGTTCCTGCAAGCTATTTCTGTGCTGAAGGAAGAGGTTCATTATTCTTGGCCAACCATCAAGGCTAAAAGAATAAGCTAGCTCATGCTTAAGAGATCTTATCCCAGAAAGAAAAAGCCTTTGTCCTCTTGGAGACATGCCAGTCTCTGCTCGATGGCTTTCCCTAGGAAATTTTGGGACAGAATAGCAGAGCTCTGGCTGGCCAGGGTTGCTGTGAGCGCAGTGTAAGGACATCATTTGGATCCTCTGGGAGCCTGGGGTCTGATTTAGCCTGGTGGCAGCCTGAACTGCTCTGACTGCCCTCTCTGCTGTGTGGGTGCGTGGACGACCCAGAGGCTTTGGCTGATAGTGGCAGGTGCCTGGAATCCCAATTCTCAGAGCACCAGAAGCTAGAGGATCACACGTTTGAGCCTAGCCTGGGCAACTTAGCAACATCTTATTTCAAAATAAAATATTTAAAATGGAGTAGGGATGTAGCTTGGTGTGAAGGCTCTGGGTTGAATCCCAGTCCAAGGAGTGGGGTACTTCGGGCAGATAACAGCAGACTGTGAGAAGCGGTATTTCTCATCTTCCCAGTTAATCTGATTCTTTACCTGCCTGAAATAGACTTGAGAGTAAAGCTCATTTCTGGTGTGAGTCAGGCTCCACTTTCAGGAAGTGTTTGATTTATGATTTAAGGAATTCATGGAAAGGTTTGCACATGACGGGAGGAAGAAGTATGAAAATGCAGTAAAACTTGAGAAAATATTGACGCCTAAACTTGAATACACATTGCTGAGGGCACTTGGTGTGTATGAGATTCTGACTGCCTGCTCTTCATGCCCACGAGCAGAGTGAGGACACATATTCACACCAACTGTGAGGAAATTTTTTGTCAGACGGACTGCCTTGGCGAAAATGTTGAAATAGGTGCCTGTGGAGGATATGAAAAGAAGGATGGCTTCCCCTCAGCGCAGCGTGGAGTCATTACCCTCTCACCTCAGAGGAAATAGAAGAAGCAACTTTTTAGTCCTTATAACATGTAACTTTTTATAATTTAAAAAATTTAGTCATCAATGGAGTGTGACCAAAACAGTTTCACAAGGCTGACAGCTATCATTTCCGCTTGTCTTTATTAGGTAGTTAAAAGTGAAATGGACTTTTGCCACACAAGTGCTTGTAGGGATTGGCTGCAGGCTGTGCAGATAAAAGCAGCCAAAGGAATTCCAATCATAAAATTGCTATGAAGCACTGAGTAGGCGTGTGTAACACACACAGTGAGTGCTCACAAAAAGGAAACGATGGTAGCTAGTTTGGTTCTGATTCTGGTTACTACTGCTATTTTAGCTGTTTTACAATTGAAGGAGGGCATTCACAGCTAATGCCTGCCAAAGAAAAGGATCCCTAAACTGATTTAAACTGTGTACCTCAAGGGCAAGGGCCAGGGCCTGGGCTGTGTCCACACCGCTTGTTGCCTGGGCGCCCATCACCTTATTCCTCACTGTGCTTGCTTCCCTCCAGGGAAACTGAAATCGTGGAACTCAAGTCCCAGCTGGCCCGTATGAGAGAAGACTGGATTGAAGAAGAGTGCCACCGGGTGGAGGCCCAGCTGGCCCTCAAAGAAGCCAGGAAAGAGATTAAACAGCTCAAGCAGGTCATCGAGACTATGCGGAACAACTTGGCGGATAAAGATAAAGGCATTCAGAAATACTTTGTGGACATCAACATCCAGAACAAGAAGCTGGAGTCTCTGCTCCAGAGCATGGAGATGGCACACAGCGGCTCTCTGAGGGACGAACTATTTCCATGCGATTCCCCAAAGAAGAGCTTACCCCTGAGCACCCCTTTTGGCAAGATGATGGACAGTTTCTCTCTGGAAGAGCAGGTCACAGAGGAGGGGGCTGACAGTGAGCTGCTGGTGGGAGACAGCATGGCTGATGGTGCAGATTTATTCGATGACGTGGTGACAGCCACCACCACAGAATCTGGTGAGCTGGAGCTGGTCCGTTCCACCCCTGAGGCAGAAGTTCTTGAGGTCCTTCCTGTGGTGGTGGGTCACGGGCTGGCCAGTGTGGTGGTGGAGCAGGCCGTGCAGACCGACGTGCTGCCTTTCAGCCCTGCCATCCCAGAGCTCATTCAGAGTGTGCTCAGGCTCAGGGGCTCCTATTCCTCGAGCTCAGCATCCCCTGACGAATCTGGGACGCCCTCAATGGAGAGCTTCTCAGAGTCCATCTCGGACTTACTGTATGATTTATCTCCAAGAAACCTGAACTCAGCCATCCTTCTGTCTCCCGTGGAGACCCCGTATAGCAAGATGGTTACAGAAGCTCCTGCGAGCAGCCTCATGAGAGAGTTGGATTTTGCATCCTACACTGCCGAAGAAAGGTTGGATGGCGTCCTCTCACCATCTCAGGGCACTGTCTCGAGGCAGTACTGGAGCAGCAGTTTCCTCGTGGATCTCCTGGCTGTGGGTGCCCCCGTGGTACCCACTGTTTTGTGGGCATTCAGTACTCAGAGAGGGGGCATAGATCCCGTGTACAACATTGGAGCCTTGCTCCGCGGCTGCTGTGTGGTCGCCCTGCATTCTCTCCGCCGTACCGCCTTCCGTATCAAAACCTAAATCCAGATTGTTACCGTGTGCCAATTTGTCCCATGTGGCACTGTGCCAGGTAGAGAAACAGCAGGTCTATCAGTGGCAGTCTCTATTCTGTCGTTTTGCTCCTCGGTATTTGATTTGCACTATAGTTAGTTGAAGCCTGTTCACCGTTTCAAACTGGAGGTATCTTCAAAGGCATGGAGACCTGGTCCCAGTCCGTGTCCCACCAGTGTGGTATAGAAAGCATGCTCATGACCCTGCCGTGTCGTCTAAGGTACCCGTTCTCATCCTAGTGGTTCAGGAAGAGAAAATGCAAAGTTTGCACTTTCAAGACAGCTTCTCCAAGGCTGGCATGTTAGCTCCTTGCTTTGCTTTGTGCTGTTGTAAAATGTGTAATTGTTCCAGCGCTCCAATGGTCCTGTGCATAGCAGGGACTGTTAACCAAAAATAAAAATGTACTTGTGTAACTGGGTGGAAAAAGTCTTGAATAGCTCATTAGTGTTTACTTGGGGTTGGTAAGGTTTGAGTGTTTGCAGTTTTTTACTAAATGTAGCTCAAAGTCATAAATGGCTATTTGTTCTTGAACCTGTTAATTGATGGAATTGTATGTAAGTTTACAATGTACTAACTTATTTTTTGCTTATTATATATAGTGTTTTATTGAAAATTGTTTGTAAGCACACACTTTAGCATGATGAAAATAAGGTTTAACGTTTTCGTTTAAATAAATGTTTTATCCTCCTGTATGTCTGTGAGCTTCTACTTAGGGTAAGAATACGTGGAGAGTAGACCTTCCATTTTATCAGTATTATTGTAAAAGTGGAATTAAAAAGAAAGGGAAAATAATAATTAAAGGGACACCTTTCCTTTCCTGACTTTAAAAAATTTCTGAATAAAAACTTTTTCCTTGCTGTGAGCCACACATTTGTTTGCCCATATATGTACTCAGCGCGCACACGTTATGTCAGGAAGGCTAGGATGATTTTTGAAAATCTTGCTAGGCACACAGGAGTGAGCTCATAGGTCCCCCTTTCCTGCAAGGACAGGAGGGTGGGTGGTGAGGAGGCGATAGTGGATCGGTCTCCATGCCCTCCTCAGGCAAACCTGGGAGATGGGCTTTCCAAGGACCTAAGCCTCCAAACAGCTCACGCACTTGTAGCTCATCTCTAGAAAACAGAATTTTGGGTGCCTACAAAGCAAATGCCCTAATTAACTATATGGAGGGAAAAGACCTGGCAAATAGCCTAAATTCTCATCCAGAAGCTCTTCCTCACTAGCACTAACCACTTTTATACATATTTTTAACTATGTTTTCATTATTACCCACCTCCCTACTGATATTATTAGCTCTATGAACAAGGCAGGAATTTGTGCTGTTGGGTTCATACATGTGGGACAAGAATGAAGAACAAAACCAAAACCTGGTAAATGTAAAAATCAGTGTTGAATATATTAATTATGCAATAACCACTTAGCGGGCTCTCTCATACTAGCGAGGTACTTCACCAGGCCCATCATCAACAGTGAAAGAAACAAAACTAGATTTCTCAAGCTTCCACCCTGTCCGTGAAAGTGCTTGCTAAGAAGGCCGTCTCAGCAGTAGGTGCCCAGAAGGAAGTGTTTTGACCCAAGGTGCCAGGGCAGAAGGCCAGGCCAGCTCTCTGAAGAAATACAGGGGCTTCTAAGGACTGAGTAGAGCCAGAAACCGGAGCTGTGACAAAATGTTAGGAAAAGAGCCAATGCCAAGGCCTGCAGGCGGAGAGGGGCTTACCCCGCTATGGAGCACCCAGGCCGCAGGACTGCAGCAGAGAGGGGAGCACAGTGAACACCAGCTGGGCTTGGGTAGGGGTGGGAACGTCACCAATACAATGAGAAAATACTCATAGACTTGGAGCAGAACAAATGACATAGTCTTTTCCTCTTGACTCTTCGCCTCCTATGTGTAGAGCACGTTATGAGGCAAGAGTAGGAACAGTGAGTCCATGCAAGGGTCTACTGCCATTGTGCCGACGAGCCATTAGCACGATGGAGGTGCATGCAGACACTGTGAGAACTGAATACCCCAAGATACGGGCTGAAGGCGGAGCCGACGTGATTTACTGAGGGGACTATCCATGGAACAGGGTAAAAGGAAAAAGAAAATTTTTTTCATTTTTTTATGTGTTTGCTATAGGGTCTACAGGGTCTACAGGGTCTCACTATGTAGATCAGACTCATAGTGATTCTCCTGTTTTCAGCCTTCCAAGCGCTGGGATTACAGGCACGCTCTACCACTCCCAGGCTCAATTGCCCTCTCAGCACACGCCGGGGGCAAGGCCAGAACAAGCTGGGGATCAAACCCTAGCCACTGCACTCTGCCTAAGCAGGTGCTTTAGTCTGCTGAGCTACCTGGCCGGCCCTAAGGAAAAGAGAAATTCTGAAGATGACTCTTAGGGTTTTAGTTGGAGCAATTAAATGTACACTAGTGCTGTTTGCTGAGAATAGAGTTCAAGAGGACATTTTGTCTGTGGAATAAAATTTAGATGTCTCTTTAAAAAATCTATACGGAGCCACACACAGCACACACCTATAATCCCAGCTACTTGGGAGGCTGAAGCAGGAGGATCACAAGTTCAAAGCCTGCCTAGGCAATTTAGCAAGAATAAAGAAATAAAAGAGAGTGACGCCATAGCTCAGGGGTAAAGCTTAGCACATGCAAGGTATGAATTCAATCCCTGATATGAGAAGAAACAGAAAAAAAATATTATGTACTGATTCCAAGTAAGTAGCTGCTTATGTGAATGTGAAAATTGCAGGTGCTATTAGGGAATGTTATAGAATTGGTGGTGTTTGCTTCTGCTTAGTATTTAAAACAATGGAAACAGATGGGATTATACTGGAAGAGTGTATAAAAGAAAATGTCAAAAATTGAGTCCTGCAGTACTCCTACATATGGACATAAGTATAGGATGAAGCATCACTGAGCCAGAGAAAAGGCAGCCTAGAGGTTAGCAGGACACAAGGCAAAGGCGGCGCTACGAGAAACATGATTCAGGAGGAGCAGTCAGCTGTGTCAGAACTACCAAGAGAATGTGTAAAACAAGTTTCCTACCCACTGGCTTTGACAGCAGAGTCTTACCAACCTTGTCAAGATCACTTTGTTTGGAGGGAGGAGGATGCAAGCTGCATTGTGCAGGTTAGAGTGAATGGAGGAGCGAAGATAAGTGCATTGCAGCTACTTTTAAGTTTTACTATGAAAGGAGACAGGGAAGTGAGTAGTTAGAAGCAAGTATTAGGTCAGGGTTTATGTTTTCTTCAACACTGAAAAAAAAACTAAACATGTTTGTATACCTTAATAACTAAGCCATCACAGGGAAGGAAGCTGATGATGGAGGAAAGAAAAAGCAGGATATGCATGCGGGGAGAGGCTGGCCTCTGAGAGGTACATTTCCTTTTTCTTTTTTTATTTAAATTTATTTATTTATTTGGTACAGGGTCTCTCTGTGCAACTCAGACTTGTAGTGATCCTCCTGTTTCAGCATCCCAACACTGGGATTACAGGTATGCACCACCATGCCTGGACTTGGGGGCCAGCTCAGTTTGCTCCAGGCCAAGGCCAGCATAGCATATGGTGCCAGGGATTGAACTCTGGTCCCTGTGCTTGCCTAAGCAGGCCCTTCGTCTGCACTGCTATCTTTCTGGCACTAATGAAAGCATTTCTAAGAAAAGTGAGAAGCCTGCTTCTTGTTACAGAAACAAATACAAGCAGGTGAACTCAGCACACTGCTCATTGGAAGATGGATACAAAGGATGGAGTCTGGTGAGAAGGAACTTCATAAATCCCACATTTTGGTTATACTGGAGGCCGGTGATCACCAATACCACAGCATTTTGATGTCTCAATGTCCTGTACCTTTCTTTGCCAAAAACAAAATATTCAAAGAAAGTAGCCCCTTGAGGACACTAGACCCTGGATGTCCTATTCACTTTGAACAAATGCGTACACAGGTAAAACAGAAGATCCTAAAGGAATAATTCCCTGCCCTTCTCCTTGTCTTCCCCTTCTCTCTACTCCTCCTCAAGATCTCAGTGCACATACTCTGTAGAAAATTACTGCTGTATTCAGTGCGAAGTGTCTCACACATAGCACCTTGGAATAAAGAAAGGGTGGAACACGCTGGACTTCTGGAAGCCTAAGGCGTTGGCTGGTTTTGTGGGGAGGATGATTGGACTCCATAAAAAA
>NDGN011448077.1:0-23651 GCA_002564285.1 Tympanoctomys barrerae
AGAGAGAGAGAGAGAGAGAGAGAGAGAGAAATCTAAGAGAGCTATTGAGAAGAACCTAGGCAGACAACTGCATTTCCAGAGCCTGAAGACCCAGAAATGTCACCTCCAGGTACCCATCCAGGCTTCATGCATCCGTCCATCATTCCACCCATCTACGCAGAGGCAAGCCTAGCCTTGGAGGGCGGGGTCTCACCAACCCCGCATGCAGATCCAAGACTGGCTCCAACCCAGGGAGAAGTAGCCAAGTCAAGAAGAGTTCTGTCCTAAAAGTCCAGAGCCCTAAGTCCTCTTGACACTGCAGCTTGACCGTTCTAGACCTCACAGCTGTCCTCACCTAGAAAACTCGGACAGTTTGCCAGCAGGTGAGTGGGGACTTTTCAGATCTAACATTCCAATCCTGAACCTTTAGCCCTTGACGTCATAATACAGAGCTCATTTGTGATTGGTCCATAGCTGCCCCCAGCTCTGCTCTTCTCTTGGTCATGGGAACAAGATGGGCTCACCCGGGACCTTCCCTCCTTGTGCTCCTGTACTGTGGGCAGCTCTTGCCGTGGCTTAGGACTGTGGGAGATTTGAGTTTAGGTATAACTAGAGACCTGAAGGAGCATGGGGCCAGACAAGGGTTCTGGGTGGGTACAGGGCCCCCCAGGACCACATAATCCCCTTCCTGCAGATTTGTTCTACAACGAAACTGAAGCAAAGCTGTTCCTGCAGTTTTATGACCAAACAGCCAGTACTGTGCTGAAGGAGTTCATGGAGACCACTTGGAACTATGTCACCAACATCACCAACCCAAATCGAGAGGAGATGGTATGCTTCTGCCTTCCTAGCCCCACTCCTTCCTCCTTTTGTTCCTCTCAGAGGGTCTTGGGAATTGGGACCCATCCCAGCTGACCCCTGTCTAGAGCCAGAGGAGAGAGGGAAGCCCCAAAGCACGTGTTAAAGGGGGTTACAAGTTCCAGACCATTTAATGGCCTCAAACTTGCTTCATGTAAGAGTTTCTTGCTTCTTCTCCCCTTTTAAATCCTTCCTCCTTGCTTCTGGGGACACATGCTTTTTTCATTCATCCTCTTAGCAAATCTTTGATGATTTTGGCCACTTAAAATGGGATTTGGGAGTGGGAAGAGGCGTCCCGGCTCTGGGGGTTCAGCGTGGGACGCCTACCACCTTTCCTAATCTGCCACAACAAATCCGGCGGGCCTGTTTCTAGCTGCAGAAGGAGCTAGAGAGGTCCCAGTTCATGAACTACTTTGGCACCCGGGCGCACCTGTTTAAGATCGCCCAGTTCCAGGACCCAGCTGTGAAGCGCATGCTGAGTAAGCTGCAGGACATGGGCAAGGCGGCCTTGCCCCACGAGGAGCTTCGGGAGGTGACGGACAGAGCCCCTGGGCTCCAGGCACACCCTCCCTAGCCCAGTGGTGGGTGGGTCACACCCGGTGGGGAGCCAGTGTGGGCACTGGGGCAGAGCGGGTTTGCAGAGTGGAGGCAGAACTTCCTCTGTGGGAGGAGGGCGGGGCCTCTGCAGGGCCAGTGGAGCTAGCGCTGGTGGCAGCCCAGGGGCATGGGTCTGCCCTGGGTGACACCTGTCCCCTCCAGTACAACAAGCTTCTGGCCTACATGGAGACAACATACAGCCTGGCCCAGGTGTGCTTGGATGAGGGGCCCTGCATGCCCCTGGAGCCCGGTGAGTGCCCCATCCGGCCGCTTCTGTGGACTTCCCAACCCCAACTGTGCTCCCCCTATTGGAGAAGGGCACGCAGGGTGGGCAAGGGCAGAGGCAGGAGGGCATGGGGGCCCATGTGACTCCCTTTCTGGGCACAGACCTCGAGGAGATCATGGCCACCTCCAGGAACCAGAAGGAGCTGCTGTGGGCCTGGGAAGGCTGGCGGGACGCTGTGGGTCGCCAGCTCCGACCCATCTTCTGGCACTATGTGCAGCTCAGCAACAAAGCTGCACAGCTCAATGGTGAGCAGTCTTGGCCAGTGCCAAGAAGGGGCCGAGCCAGCTCTTCAGAGGGAGGTACGGGACCCTGGAGCGGGCGGCAGCCCTGCAGCTGGGCCCCCAGATATCACAGAGCGGCTCCTGAGCGCGGCATGCCCCAGAGCTTCTGAGCCACGCAGGTGAAAGGTAGACAGATGCTTGCGCTGTGGGCCCGCAGCCCCGTAGGAGCCGCGTCACCAGGCACACACTCAGCTTTCACACCACTTGGGACGGTGCTGTAGAGGAAGGTGCTGCAGGGGGAGGAAGTGAGGAAAGCCCCCGGCACTTACCCGTGCTCGACACCCAGCCAAGAGCTGGCCAAGCGGGAAGCCTACAGCCTCTGGGGCAGAAGCCCCACCCGGGAGGGTGGCTGAGTTTGCCCACGGGGCTGCAGCTGAAGAAGAGCCCCAGCTGGGTGGCAGAGGACAGGACTTGGCGGGCCTGGCGACCTGGAGAGCACAGCGCCTGCTGGCCTGGCGCAGAGCCCACGCCGGGGCTTCGCATCGTGCTTCTCCCTCTGGTCTGATCCGAAGTGGACGGTGGCCCTGGGAGGTGACACTCCCATTTTGCAGATGAAGAGCCAGAGGACCCGAGAAGGCACCTGGGCCTCCTGCCCGCAAGAGCAGCTCTGAAGGGCAGTGTGGTGAGTGCCTGGCCAGTCCCCTCTCCTGCCCTAGGGTACAAAGATATGGGAGCTTTGTGGCGCTCTAAGTACGAGTCAGACACCCTGGAGCAGGACCTGGCACAGTTATACCAGGAGCTGCAGCCGCTCTACCTCAACCTGCACGCGTACGTGCGCCGCGCCCTGCACCGCCACTACGGGCCTGAGCTCATCAATCTGCGGGGGCCCATCCCCGCCCACCTGCTGGGTGAGGGCCCCTGGCGGCCGGGGTGGGTGTTGGGCAACCTGTCAGCAGGCAACCTGTTCTCACCTCTTCTGATCACGCCCACCCTCCTCGCAGGGAACATGTGGGCTCAGTCCTGGGACAAGATCCTAGACCTGGTTCTGCCTTTCCCCAAGAAGCCCCCCAAGGACATCACCAAGATCATGAAAAGCCAGGTCAGGGCTTGGCCCCCGCCGGATGTCCCCACTCTCAGGTCCTTGGGTGAACAGGGCAGTGCACGTGGACCCCCTCTTCCCACAGCACTGGAAACCTGAGAAAATGTTCGAAGAGGCTGACAAGTTGTTGACCTCCTTGGGGCTGTTACCTGCCCCACCTAATTTCTGGCAAAAGTCAATGCTGGAGAGGCCGACTGACGGGCGGGAGGTGGAGTGCCACACCTCTGCATGGGACTTCTACACGGGCGATGACTTCAGGTAGCAACCATATGTGTAGCCTGCGGCCAGCGCTGTTCTTCACATTCTCACCCCACCCCACCTGTCTGTCTCAGGCTGCTTAGGCCAGGCACAGGCAGGGGAAGAACAGCAGTGGAGTGTGTGTGTGTGTGTGTGTGTGTGTGTGTGTGTGCCAGAAGCACAGAGGGGAGATGGATGTGAAGCCCTGGTTGTGGTCACTGATCGGTGGGACAGGATAGCAGTGGGGCATCCGATCCATGCCAATTCCTTAGGGAAGTCTAAATGGAGAAGTGTTTCTCTTCCCCGGCCATGCTCAGGCTCTTGATCAGTGAGTGCCCTTTAACTCTAGGATAAAGAAATGCACGGAGGTGACCTTAGAAGACCTGCTCTCCATCTTCCACCAGATGGGTCACATCCAGTACTTCATGCAATACCAGAACCTCTCTCTAATCTTCCACGAAGGTGCCAACCCCGCTTTTGAAGAGGCTGTGGGGTCAGTGATCGCCCTCTCGGCCTCTTCCCAGAAGCACCTGTTCAGCACAGGCCTGATCAGTCTCCAGCGCCAGGACTCAGGTGGTGGGGCCTGAGGGGACACTAGGAAGGCAGCCCGAGCTTGGGGCTGTGCTTGGGGGTGAGGGGACAGGGAGGGAGAGCTCGGCAGCCGCCTCCTGAGTGCTCTGACCCCTCCCCAGAGGAGGAGATCAACTTCCTGATGGGCATCGCCCTGGAGAAGATCGCTTTCATCCCCTTCAGCTACCTGGTGGACGTGTTTCGCTGGAAGGTCTTCGACGGCACCATCATAAAGGACATCTACAACCAGGAGTGGTGGAACCTCAGGTGGGAAGGCGGCTGCCCCAGGCTCTCGGCTCCATGCCCACACCTGGTGTGGCCACAGCTTGGCCACCACGGCCAGAGAGTGGTGTTGGCCTCGCCTTTAAAAGCAGAGTGGAGGTACAGTGTAGGTGACCCTCAGTCCTGGAGAAACCCCAGGCCAGTGTGGTGTGTTTGCTACCCCCCCGACACAGGCAGCCACGCCACAGGGCTTACACACTCCTGCAGTGCGGGCGATCCTGGGGGCGCACTCTGAATCTGGCACCGGCACTGATCAGGCCTCTTAACCTCTCGGCTTCAGTCTCATCTGTGCAAACGGGGTCCCCTGCTCCCTGGTTGGCTGGGAAACTCCCACCAAGAATGGAATGCTGACCACCAAGCAGGCCCGCACCTCCTCCTTCCCTTCTTCCCACAGGGTACTCAGAAAGAGAGACAGATGGGCAGGGCCTGAGCATTTTTCTTGTGGGAAGGAGAGCCTGTGGGGGAGAGGCAGCCCACTGCCCCGCGTACAGGCCGGGCTGCAGAGGCTTAGCATCGCGCAGGTGACAGAGAGTCCCCCTGCAGTCAAGCTGGGCATTTGGTTGGATACTAAATGTTGATGACCAGGGCTTCTCCACATCCACCAGGGGTCAGACTAACGAGCTTAAGGCTGCGGGACGCAGGACAACACAAGCTGCTGTCTGAGGCCTGCAGCTCCTCTGCAGCCGCTCTGTGTTGTGCTCATTCACCACCCAGCAGGAGTAGCCCCGCTCACAGTGGCCACATGGCTAGTCTGGGGTACGCCCCAGCTGTGGCCGAGCTGGGCACTCGTCCTCCGGTTGTTCTCCCAGCCCCAGCCTGTGGTCTCAGGTGCAGATCTCACTGGGGCAGTCAGCAGAGGCCTACCCTGTTTCCTCAGAGAGCACCTTCCCTCCCCACCGCAGCCGCCTTAGGCATCCACCCGAAGGGAGCCTTTTCCTTTCTGCGTCGGCCATGCCACCCCAGCCAACACCCAGGCCTTGAGCAGGGCAGCACTAGAAGAACCGCCCAGCAACCTGCTAACCCCCAGGGTGATTCAGGGTCCCGGGGACCAGACAACGCAAGAATGAGTCTTCCCGCAGACGCTATCTCGTTCCAAAGACGGGTCATTTTATCCTCATTTTTCAGTCATCTCATAAGGGGGCTCAGTGACCCTCAGTTCTTGAGCTCCCACAGGAGCGCAGCTCAGAGGGGCAAACACAGCCTCAAGTAACCAGCCTGCAGGCAGCTGGGTCTGCATCTGAGGCCGCCACCTTGAACTCTAAATCTCAGGGTCTTTATCTGTAAGAAGGGTACGACAGGAGCAGTCCTGCGCAGCGGGACGTCTCTCTGTTCTCTTCTTAGCCGTATTTCCTAGAGGAAGCTATCTCTCACCTGCCCGCCTCTTTAGGATGGACGCAAGCAGAGATCTGGCCCTGTTCCCTTCCTCGGTGACACCCCTCTAGGGACCAGGCCTGTGCCGAGAGCGTGCCGGGCTCTGGGAGCCCGGCTCAGAGCACAGAGGAAGTGCCCAGTCAACGTTAAGCTGCCGTTGTGGCTTCGCTCTGATTCCAATCCCAAGTGTTTTCAGTTATGTGATGAATGAAAACGCATCGAGTGCTGTCTGCATGCCAGGTCCAATTTTGATAGACACACACAAGTGCTTTGAAAAGGGAATGCTCGGAGCTCCTTCAGAGGCCTCCACCGGGACCCTGTTTGTCTCCTGCCAGGCTAACTCACCAAGGCCTGTGCCCACCTGTGCCCCGGACAGAGGATGACTTTGACCCAGGTGCCAAGTTCCATGTTTCTGCCAATGTGCCCTACATGCGGTAAAGGTTTGGGCCCTGTCAGCAGAGTCAGCTCTGGGAGGTGGGGTTTGGGAGGCATGGGATGAAGCTGAGGATGTCTCCCTTATAAGGAGCCCTACCCTGGGCCCACATGCTACCTACTCCTCTGCAAACCTCTTCCCACCAGAGGTCTGTGCCCTGGGCCACTAGATCTTGTGCAGAGAGCAGAGACAGTGGGAATATTCTAATCTAAACCATTCCTGCTGCCCCCAGAAGAGGACAGGAAAGGGGAATATAAGGGTTGGGGTGACCACCGGTTCACAAGACTATATAAGGAGGGGCCTTATAGTCTAGGGCCAACTCAAGGCAGGGCCTTGCCCCGGGAGCCACACCCAGGTGGTGACTGCTGGCATGCACGCTGGAGCTGCCTAGCCCAGAATGGCTTGGGGCTTCTCAGCCCTGATCCTTCCCCCAACTCACCTTGTGTTCCAGGTATTTCCTTAGCTTAGTGCTCCAGTTCCAGTTTCATGAGGCTCTGTGCAATGCCTCGGGCCATGTGGGTCCACTGCACCAGTGTGACATCTCTAACTCTAAGGTGGCTGGAAAGATCCTGGGGTGAGTGGCTCCTCCCCCTCCCTCCTCCACCTGTCCTCCGCTGCTGTCTCCCTTGTAAAGAGCCCTGCTCAAGGCCCTCTCTCCTCACCCAGCCACCCTGGGCTCCCTGGACAGAACTTCACTGAGCTTACGTCCTACCGCTAAATCCCCACTGTGTCAGACTGCTGTCTTTCCCTCACAAATTGAAGCACATTTCCTCTTGTTGACCCACAATGGTCAGATATTGTTGGGGTCCTCCTGCTAAAGTGCACACACACACACACACTCTAAATTAAACTGTCCCTCTTGCTCTGTGGCATTTTGTTTAGTTTTGGTTAGGTTTGGTTTGGTTTTATAGTAGACCTGGAGAGGCTGGGAGACCCTCGTTGAAGGTACAAAGCACTGCTGATGTACCAGGTGCGTGCAGACAGCTGATCCGGGAAGATCTGGCACATCCCAAGCTTTCCACTTTAACCACCATTTTCTGGGCAGTGGGCAGATGGAGACCTCTGAGAAATGAGGATATTAGAAGCTTTGGGGACCTTGGATGGCAGCAAAGGGGGAACATGGGCTATGTAAGGGAGAGGGAGAAGGCAATGCAGGGAGACTGTTGAGGAGGGAAAAGCGGGTGGCGCTCAACCCAACTGGTTTCGCCTGCTGGACCATACACCAAGCACTCACCCAACACATACTGTGAAAGAGAAAGTTTATTCTTGAAGTCGCCAAGATTGAGAAGGGTTGCCCAGCTCGTATACTCATCTCCTCAGGGATAGGGCAGGGGGATATTGGCGAGCTCAGGCACGGGGTAACTGGAGGCTAACTAAAAGCAGGGGAAGGGCCAGGGATGTAGCTTAGTAGTGGAGCACTTAACCTGGCAAGCATGAGGCCCCCGGTTCAGTCCCCGTGCTCACCACCAAAAACCAAAAGAGGGGAGGGGTTCTTGCCAGAGGCTTTATTCAGGGCTCCTCTCAGTTTCAAAGCAGGGCAGAAAAAGGAAACTTGGGGCTGCTTTTTTGCCTTTTGTGAAATGGAATCTTGCTGTGTAGCCCTAGTTGGTCTCAAACTCCAGACTCCAGAGACCCTTCTGCTTCGCTTTGCCAAGTACGTGGGACCACAGGGCCATGTCACTGACCCTGGTGTGCCTCCTCTATCTTAAAGCTTGATTTTGCGACCTTTGATTTATGCTCCTAAATCTAAAGACCCTGGCCAGGTGTTGGAAGTGGACCCCACGTACTTCCCAAAGCCCCTCCACCTCTCCCAGCCCACTGTGGCGGGTGGGTCTGGCTTCGTTTGTGGGCCTGTCCTTTTCACTCCAGGCAGTGCCAGCTCTACAGCCTCCGGCCTTCTGCACTGTCTATACCAGCTGCAGGCTGGGCTCCGGTCCTACATTTTGTCCCCTCAGCGTGCAGTATTTTTTCTGAACAGATAAATCTTCAGTAACTGAAGCTTCCCTCTACTGGTGTTTTCTTTTTATCTGAGACTTCAGCATCTGACAAAATTCCTCTAGTTTTGTTTTTGCTTTTTTTTCCCCTTTCATGGGTTTTGTTTTTGCTTTTTTTCCCTTTCAATCTTGACAACAATTTTTCAGGGATCCTAACTACATTCTTGTGCCCTAGTGCTGGCCGAGAACCCACTAACCTTTACTTTCCTCACCTCATTCGTCCCGAGTTGTTTATTAAGTGATGCATGTGAATCTTCACAAGCTACAAAGTCCTCCTTAGTCATCGTGGGATTTTATCCTTGCCACAGGGAAGTGTTCGTGGAGGCTTTAAGTTGGTGCCAGAAGTTACACGGTGCAGAACTGGCACTGCTGGGTTTGGGGTCTGGGTCCCTGTCAGTCCTGATGCTACAGGTGACCTCTCTGTGGTCAGATCAGGGAAGGACAGGTTGAGGAGGATCAACATCCTCCAGCAGCCCACTGCTGCTCTGCTGGGAGTCAGGGCGGGAAGCTCGGACCCGTGGCTTTAGCACACCCTGTACCACCACCAAGCAAGTGCAGTAGGCCAGGCCGAGCCACCTGCGACCTCTCACTGGGTGTGCCTCAAGACGGCAGGCCTCTGTGCAGGCATGGCCTCAGAAGATGCTCAGAATGTCTCCCACGCTCACGAGAGCTTGCGTCCTCCCAAACCTCCCGTACCTTTCTGGCAAGACCAGAAAAGATTGGAGAGCTGCTTCCGCCCACTGACAAGAAGCACCTCACAGGAGACAGTGGCTGAGACTTGGGGCCTACTCGAGTCCAGGAGAGGAATGATCAGAGCTGCCTACTCAGCAGCAGCAGCAGTTACCACTTACTGCCTCCCAGCACTGTAGCAAACCTAGAAGGTGGATATCATTACCTCCATTTTATGAATATTGAAACCAAGGCTCAGATAACAGCTACAAAGTGCCTGAGCTGAACTTTCAACTCAGATGAGTATATTTCGAAGCTGGTAATTGGTCCATTATCCGGAGCTCTGTGGGAGATTCTGGCCGGCAAAGTGTGGAGGGGTACAAGGGGTCTTGACAATACCTGTGGACACCCACAGCCACAGCCTAACAGTCACCCCTCTTCCTCCAGGAGTGCCCTGAAGCTAGGCTCCAGCAAGCCCTGGCCAGAGGTCCTAAAGGAGCTGACCGGGCAGTCCAATGTGTCCACAAACGCCCTCAAAGCCTACTTCAAGCCGCTGCTGAACTGGCTGGTGGCTGAGAATGTGAGGCAGGGAGAAATCCTAGGCTGGCCAGACTTCACCTGTTCCTTTGAAGGTGGGTCAATCTGCTTCTAGCATGACCTTAATGTAACTCCAGGCCCTGCCCTCCAGGCCCTGGCCTTAGTATACAACTCCAGGCCCTGTCCCAGCCATCCCTCTCAGGCTGTCCACTGCCCAGCTTGAGCCCTGGCTGGCACAGCACTGCTGCCAGCTAACTTACCTTACCAGACCAGAGCACAGCCATGCCCAGCCCTGGCTCAGTTGCCTCTTGTATACCACCCAGGTAGTCTGCCAGGCTGGTGCCTGAGCGGAGCGTTAGCATCCTTCCTCCCGACTAGCCCCATGGGGCGCGTCTCCCTGCCCATGCCCACATCTTTCTCTTCCGTCTGTTCTTTCCCATCCTCATCCTGGAGCAATCTCCTCACCTGTGACCTGAGGCTGAGAGATAAGTCCAGTGGTCATCAGATCCCCCCCGACACCACAGAGAACCTAAGGCCCTCCACAGGACCCGCCTGCTCAGTGAGATGTTCCTATTTTCCACAGAAGAAAACACAAACAAAGTGGCACTACTGGGTCTAAAGCTGAAGCCTGACCAGGTTACATTCGGACAGTGGGTGTTGCTGGTTCTAAGCTTCGTTATGCTCTTGGTGGTCCTGGGACTGGCCCACAGGCTGTACTTCCTGGAAAAACAGTCTCTAGACCAGGACAGCATGATCCTAAGTACCCTGCCCTACACCTACTTCCTGGGGGTGCCCATGGAGCCCCGACAGGCAGCCCGAAGACAGTGGATCCTGCTGGGCCTCTGCTTCATCCTGATGCTGTGTGTGGTCAGCCTGACCATTCGGATCTTCACATACCACCACAGGAAGCCGCCGTGGATGAGAACTGAGTGGTAGAGTGAAGATAACCTCCAATGAGAATGGTGAGGGTGCGGGACTGGAAGAGGGGGATGAATCCAGGAGGCTGGGCCATAGGGAAGGGTCAATCTGAAGGCACAGTGCCCAGCTGTGACTGGGTGCAGCTGAGGAAGACCTGGGTACAGTGGTGTTTTGATTGTGTGTTTGCAAACTCAACTATGTGCACAGGTGACAACTGTATACTTCTGTGTGTGCCCTGGGTTCCAAGCTATGCCCCTTCCCACAGGGGGTCAGGGGTCATAGTTTGAGTGACCTCGTAGCTGTGTCCCTTTGCAGTGGCCCTTACCCCACACTGCTGCTTCAAATAGGCCAGTTGGGTTTAGGAACCCAGCGGTGACATTTGGGAGGCTGTGTGGGACTTGGCTGAGACTGCAGAACCAAAGAGTCTCTGTCCTGGTTAGAAAAGGACCTAGCTTCAGCCTCCCTACAAAATGTCCTCAAGGAGAGCTGGACATTCCTTCATGAGCTAGTGGTACCTTTTTATGAGCACTGTAGACCTCATATCCCTCCGTTGACCTGGCCCAGCCTGCGTTTGGCTGTATAATGCACTGTGGTCCCAAACAGCTCTTTGGCGGCCACCTGAGATCCATATAGTCTCTCAAACTGCCCCGTGGTTCTCCCTAACCGGGCACAAGCCCTCCCGAATGGAGACAGTGGGCAGCTGGGCATGAAGCCAGGCATGATTAATGATTGACTTCTTAAATATTTAAACAAAGCTCATCTCCAGCCACTCTGCTCCGGAGATGGCCTTGTTCAACACACACACCTGCTGCCTGGCCGGTTGCCCTGGGGAGTAAGCACAGGACAAACAGCACCTTTCCAGGCTTGAGGGGGGCAGGGAGAGATGGGGAGAAGACAGCTGTAAGAGGATACCTGAGATACTAACACCCTCGGAGCAAGACTGCAAAAGAGCAGCAGGTCCCTTCCCCTACCTTTCCAACTCCTTCTCTGCAGTGTATTGGCCACAGAGATGTTGCACCCAATACTTTCAGACTCTCTGAACCTGGACTAAGGATGTAGGGGCTCCTACAAGCCTGCTGTGGCTGAGCCCATACTCCAGCCCCAGTTCTACAGCACCTTCATTTGATATCTCTGTCATTGCGTTTACCCTTCTATACTGTAAAATCCTTATTTGTTCCAGTGATTAGCTGTTAGAGACACAAATCGGAGTATGCACCTGTGACATTTCTAGCCAACACAAGCACGGATACACAATGGGGACTTGGAAAACATTTGAACGTGTGAAAGAATGAATGAATATCCCACTGCCCAAGTCTCTCCTCAGAGCTCAGCACCCCATACACTGAGCCTGAGAGCAACCGCCCCGTTTTTCCTCCACAGCTAGCCTGACTACCCCCCACAGGGGTAGCCAGGACACCTCTGCACTTCCCCAGGAACTGTGGTTCAGCGCAGCAAATGCACACCCAGCCCAGGACCCCGTGGCCTCCCCAGACTCCAGCAAAAGCCTGACTGAGCCTCTTTGGTCATCTTCTCTGCACCACCCCACCATTTATTTTGCCCAAATATTTCCTTCAGTGTCTTCACATTTCTTTCAAAATGCCTATCTGCTTCAGAACTGGATTGCCCATCAATTAAATCTAGATATTCAAAGTGGCCTCAGAAAGTCTTGGTCAGTGACCCTCTACCTCCACACCTCACTCAGCCCCCTGCACCCTTGGGCCCCTTCACCCTCAGCCTTAGCCTCAGGTGCATGCTCCATTTGAATGCTTTTCTCCCACCTCAGAACTGATCGTTGGACCCGCTGCAATATTCTCAGCCCACCAAGGTTCTTGACAAACAGCGACGCCAGTATCCTCCTCTCCAAGAAGCCTCTTTCAATAAACCTCACTCCATGCATCTGTTTTTCTACTGTGCTTGTCTCCAGTCAGTACTCTCTTCTCAGTGGTGGTTACTCATAGGCGGTTTGCAATCTGCTCTTTCAAGCTACGTCTGCGTGCTAAGTGTCCTCAGACCTCTAAAGAAGACACCAATATCATATCTCACGTACACCTTAATGTGTGCTCTCGTCCATCCTCCCAGGACTGGGCGCTGGCTGGGCTTGCCATCAGGAACTGGATGGATAGTGGGGCCACTTATCACGGGCTGATGAAAGGCCTAAGTGTATGGTTGCCAAGACCAGGCCCAGAAGCTAGATTCTGGAGCAAGCCTCTAGCAAAAGACCACCTGTGGCCCCAAACGACTCCTCCTGCGGGCCGTCTCCCAGGGCTCTGCTGTATTGGGTGGGAAAACTGCCCTTCAGTGCCTGAAGGGGGTCCAGGAGAGTCTGAGACCTCAGAGAACCGCTGCCCCATCCCCAACTCCACCCTCTAGGATTCAAGACACAGTCTCTGCCGGGTGGGCCTCAGAGAGATTGCATCCCACCCGCCCCGGCGCGCGCTTCTTTCAGCACCACAGCGCGGACAGCTCCGGGCAGGAGCGGAGGGAAGGAGGCGCAGCGCGCTGCGGTCTGGGTGGGGAGTGGGGCCGGAGGGGGCCGGAGGGGGCTGGGGAAGGCGGGGAGGACGCGGAGAGGACGGGAGAGGCTGGCGGGCCGGCGGGCGGGGCCAGGGCCCGGCGGCCCTCCCCCGGGGCGGCGCCCACCGGGAGTCCGACGCCGCGGAGCCCCAGGACAGGCAGAGACTACAGGGAGCCGGGATGCGGTAGCTTCTGGTTGGGACCACGGAAAGATGCCGGTTCGTAGGGGCCACGTCGCGCCCCAAAACACTTACCTGGACACCATCATCCGCAAGTTCGAAGGCCAGAGTGAGTGTGTGTGTGTGTGTGTATGTGTGTGTGTTGGGGCCGGGATAAGGTGATCCGGAGTCCTCGGTTGGTCGGTGGCAGAAGCAGTCAGACCGGTTTATTTGTGCTGGGGCAAATGGGAGAGCGGGTGCCATTCTGAACGCAAAATCCGCTTTGAAGCATCCTGCACACCTCCGTCCTGGACAGTGGGCAGAATGCAGCCCTACCCCTTCCCACAGAATAGTCGTCCGGGTGCTCACGCCCGGGCTTCCCCTGTGATCGCTGCTCCACTCCCCTGCGGGACCATCCCCTCAACTCGGAGGGTCTCCTTGGCTCCTCTCCCCTACACAGACACACAGACACACAGACACACACACACACACACACACACACACACACACTGCTTTCCCAGGTCTGATCTCAGCTGCTGGCCTCCCTGCTGCCTCTTCTGGGCCATGCTTATCTCTGCATCTTGTGCCTTTGCTGCCCTGCTCTGTCCACGGTGCCCAGGACCGATTCCCCTCCTGCCATCCCGCCCTCCACGCATGAGGAATGACTGCCCCTCCATCTGGGTGGTCCTGCCTTCCCCCAACCCAACCTTCCCCTCCTTCCAAGCGCTGCCGCTCTTACCTCATTTGAATTCCCTCTCCCGCTGTTGTCGGCCCTGATGATCTTCTCCTCCTGCTGCCCAGTCCCCTCCCCGACTTCTAGGGTCTCCCCACCTCTCACCTTCCACCCTAGGTCGTAAGTTTCTGATCGCCAATGCTCAGATGGAGAACTGTGCCATCATTTACTGCAACGACGGCTTCTGCGAACTCTTCGGCTATTCCCGAGTGGAAGTGATGCAGCGACCATGCACCTGCGACTTCCTCACAGGGCCCAACACCCCGAGTAGTGCTGTGTCCCGCCTGGCGCAGGCCCTGCTGGGGGCTGAGGAGTGCAAGGTCGACATCCTGTACTACCGAAAAGATGGTGAGACACTTGGGCTAGGGGCTCTGCAGGGCTGCTGGGCTGCCCCCTCTCTTGTGGCACCAGACAACATGGGGAGGATATTTACCTAAGAGCTAATGGACCCAGACAAATCCTGCCCCCTCTCTGGGCCTCAGTTTCCCCACTGGTAGGGGAAAGCAATGAGCTTGGGCTGATCTGCCATCTGTGTCTTTTTCAGGGGCTTGGGACAGGCTCATCCAACAACTGGTACTGACCAGGGGCAGAGCGCCCTGCTCCCTCATCCCTCCCCCTGTCCTCAGTCTCCTGGCTATCCACTTTGTCACTGTCAGTCCCAACTGTCAGGCAGCTGGGATGAAATTAACCTTCCCTCATCTGCAAAGTCTGCTCTGGGGATTAGGGGAGGAGTCACCCCCTCAAGGCTTCTGCAGCAGGGGGAAGGCGTGGGAGCACCTGCTAGTCTCACCCAGCCCCAGCTCTTTGGGAAGATAGGGGCTGGAGTCTGCCCCAGCCAGGAAGCTCATCCACATAGCTCTGGGAGCTCGTGCAGGTTGTTGCTGCTTCCCAAACTTATTGCAAGCAAAACAGTCAGGGCTGAGGAGGCCCAGCAGCCTCTGAGCGCATCCTCCCAGGACTACCGTATTCCCCTTGCAGCTGGGAAACCAGTGTAGGTGGAGCTAGGAGCAGAGCCCGAAAATCCCCGGGAGACCACCACAGTCAAGTCCCACAACTAATCTGGTTCTAGAACAGAATTATTTGGGGTGTATTTTCCAAAACATTCCTTTACTAGAGAGAAAGATTCATTTACAAGGTTTGAGATGAGATTAAGCAAGTGTATTTGGAAAAACCTCCTAGCAGTTCTGATGTCTGTTATGTTTAGGAACCACTGGTTTAGATAAATCCCTTCACTTTATGGCTGTGGAAGGGACTTGCCAAAGATCCACTAGGGTCCAAGGGGACACTGGTGCTGAAGTCTCTGGGTCCTTGCCTAAGAGATGTCTGTTCTGAGTAATTCCATGAGGAAAGAAAGGACCCAATTCCCTCTGTCTGGGGAGATGGTACTTTGGGAAAAGAAAGCCTCCAGAAGAGACACAGTCCCGAGGACAATAGCACGAGGGCCAGCAGCCTACGGAAGATGCAGACGCCTTTGAGCTGGGGCTTATGGGTACTGAGAGCTCCGGTGCCAGGGGCCTGGGTGTGTGTGTAAGGGAAACCAAGTGTGAGTGTTAATGTGAGAGGGTGGACATGCGCATGCACGTGTGCGTGTGAGTATGGGCTCCTGGGGGCTTCGTGAGCAGGTCCGGGATTGCCATGGCTGCCCCATGCTGCGGCCACCCAGGAAAGTAGCCGTGGGAAGTGCCACAGCAGAGGCAGACTGGCTTAATTTAGCAGAACTCATAGGGTTCATGAAGTCAGAATATTTTTAAGATCTGTGACCTCACCTCTTCAACATCACTGCAGAGAGGAGGTGACAGCCGAGGGAGTGAGAAGGGTCCTGGAAGAACAGGATGGGACAGCAGGAGGCGAGGGAAAGCAGGTCCTTCCTGTGCCCTTCCGTGAGCCCAAAGCTCCTTCTGTCCTGGGGTGTCAACCAGGGCTCTTGGAGCCCCACCAGCACCCTGCAGTTGCCTAGGCAGGAAGTGGAGGTCAAGGCCAGGCCTTAACCCAAACCTTGCCAAGGTCCTGCAGCTCATAGAAGAGACCCAGCTAGAGTGGGGGGTGGCCCTGTGTGAATGGCAAAGACCCACATATCTGGTGCTGTAGAACTTCCAGTCTGCCCCTACCCCACCCTCAGTCCTTCCTTGTCCTGTTGCCCAAGCCTTTGACCATCTGGACATTCCTGAAATTGGCCTGAAACCCAGAAAAGGGCGCTTCCTGGCCTATATTACACCAAGGGAAGGATACAGGGCTCAGACAACTTACGTGTACCTTATGGTCCACTCTGACCACACGATTCTTTTTTTAAAAAATCATATTCACATACATCCTACGGGCCTGCTGAGGGGCATCCCAATGGTGATTTCTTTCTTTCTCAGACCAGTATTTCTCTCTACTCCACCCCCTGACTTTAGGGAGGTGGGAAGGGGTCCTGAACAGATCTCTAGCTGGTTTATTTATAATCCTCTTTTTCTCTAAAAGGGTAATCCACTGCATAAAGTCGACTCAGAGGCCAGAGCACTTGGTAAAAATCACCCCCATGAGCCAAGGTCAAAGACCTTTAAGGAATTGGGCTTTCTCCATCTGTCTTTGCTAGGAAAAGTAGGAACTTAAAGGAGAAGGAGGAAGGGGCACTGTCAGAAGACTAGAACAAATGAAGGCCTAGAGGCGTGGCGAGCACTCAACCCTCCCTTATCCCTACCCCCTGGGCACTTGTCGGTGGCCCGGCCCTACCTGCCTCTCCTGGTCCTCTACTCTGATGGGCCTAAACCAGAATCTTGGAAGCTCTAGGCCATACTGGAGGAGGGCTGGGGCTTCTCAGTCCTGAGCTCCACTGAAGAAGGACAGGGAAGGGTGAGGTCAGGAGCTACTGCCTGCCCCTTCCATCCCCCAGTGTTTGTCACGTGCTCACCTCTAGATGCCAGGAGAGCCAAGCTGGAGGCAGCTGGTGCAGTATGGTATAGCCACCCTGCTAGGGGCAGCTTCCTGCAGCACCACTGTCCCTGAGGGCTCAGTGCAGTGCTAGGTGGAGTGTGAGGAAAGGACTCAGAGGAAGGCTGTGATGGAGCTGAGGGATTGAGGGCCTGCCTGGCATGGGTGAGGTCCTGGGTTCAACTCTCAGTACTGTCCAAGAAAGGGGCGGGCTATGAAAGGGCTGTAGTGAGAGTCAGAGTGGGGAGGGACGTGGGCTATGAGAAGCACTGAGAGGAGCCCCAGGAAGGGAAAACAGGCAGACTGTGGCTTCTCCTCCAGAGACAGGGTAAGGACACAGAACCCTGCCCCTCCTCGCAGAACCTAGGCACTCAGCGAGTGCTCCCCCAGCCACTTGTGGGCTCTGAGCCTTGGAGAAGCCAGGACAGCTGCCCCGGGACATAGGGAGAGGATGTGCCAGACTCTTGTGAGTTCCCATGGCCTCCTGTCTGCCTACCAGACTGATTACCCCGGGCTGCTCCAACTCTTACTGCTCCAAGTGAGGGGCTGGTCTCGGGCCCATTAGCAGCCCGGGTTTTCAAACCAGAGAAATAGTGAGTGGGAAGGAAGACTGGGCCCTGGTAACACCCAGCAGCTGGGAAAACGTGGAGGCTTTTCCACTCTGCCCACTCCCTGCCCTGGCCAGGCTTCACCTCCCCAGTACCAGAGAGACTAGGGACATAATTTGGCTTTCGAGGCAGGAGCCTGGACACAACCCAGGCTGACAAGAGTGACTGTAACAATGCAACCCCGGGAGAGGGTCAGGATGGCGGGGGGCGCCTCAGTGTGGATGTCTCCCCTGGGCCTAGGCAGCAGCTGGCAGACGGCCGCCCGGTGCCTGGGAGTCCAGGAATCTGATCCGGGAGATTCCTGCTCCTGGGAGGACAGTGGGCGGGGGGCGGGGGGAGGCTCAGCGTACCCCTGATGGCTAAAAGAGTGGGCGGGGAGGTGAGCACCAAGTAGGGAGTCTGGAGAAGAGGGATTCTCGTAGGCAGCTCGAGGCAGCTGTACCCCTGCGGCGGCCGCCGCGCCCTCATGTCTATGGGGTGCACGACCTTTCCTCACTTAATCAGCAAGCACCTGGGAGAAGCGAGCCAAACCCAGATGGTCTTTGGGAGAACAGCTCTGCCTTTTGGACGGCAAGGCCAACCAGGGCCCTGTCCCTTTGGGCCTGATACTGCCCGCAGCATGACTCGAGGGACACAGCCCCCTGGAATGCCCATGCCTAGGGTCCACTCTGTGGGACGGGCATCATCTCAGCTGATTTTCAAGCCGGGAGAGAAGCAAGAGATCAGAGACTGTGGCCAGAGGCACAAAGGGACATTCAGGCTGCCCAGGAGGGGAGGCAAGGGGTGCCCCTGTTCTGTCACAGGGGCGCTTTTCCTTCTCTCTGACCCCCAGGACAGTACCCTGCCTGCTCCCTGGTCCCAGGCTCTGTCTCAGGACCTTGCTCCAGTACCCTCCTCCTAGACAAGGCCCTTCCCTGTGCCAAGCTGTCGGGTGCCCAAAGCCTAGGGGTTCTTGCTCCATGTCCCCTCTAGACCATGGCAAATTGGTTTTTCAGAACCCAGCCTGCCACCTGCAGACAGAAGTCTAAGCCTGCCCCGCAAGGGTTTCCTGGGGCTTTGTGTGCCCCTGGCTCTGCCCGGCGCTTAGCGTGTGCTCAACAACACACATCCCTTCCAGTGGCAGAGAAGGGGGCATTTCTGTGGTATGGCACCATAGGCGCTCAGTACAGGGTCAGCCGGAGCGACATGGGAGTGGAGCGCCCCATCTTGTCTCCTCCATTTAATCCACCCCCATCTGCTCAGCTTTAATTATAGCAGAAACAAACCTTGCGGCTAAGCCCTGCACGGAGGGCCAGGCCTGGAATGGACCTAATGCTGCATTATCTCCTAATGAGCAGCTGGGTCGCTCTCCCCATCTCTGCCCCGTGGGTGGGGCACTGGCTGGCCAGCCTCACCCAACCTCTGCCGGTGAGCTCTGGTCACTGTCCAGGCCTCTTCTCTCTGGCGAATGCCCTTAACCTGACCTTCGCTCAGCCTCCTCCCTAGCCAGAGGAGAAGACCCACTCAGTGACCACCCTGCCCTGCCACTGGTGTTCGCAGCCTCCAGCTTCAGGTGCTTAGTGGATGTGGTACCTGTGAAGAACGAGGATGGGGCTGTCATCATGTTCATCCTCAACTTCGAGGACCTGGCCCAGCTGCTGGCCAAGAGCAGCAGTCGCAGCCTGACCCAGCGCCTGCTGCCCCGCAGCTTTATGGGCTCTGGTGAGTGAAGAAAGGGGGCTGCAGGGGTGGTGGCCTACGGGGGCGATGACCCGGACAAGCTGGGGCCACCTGCTGGGGTGGCCAGGGCCCTGGCCCTGGCTGCTCTGACCCGGGATCTGGTTTCAGAGGGCTCTCATGGCAGGCCAGGTGGACAGGGGCCTGGCCCGGGCAGAGGCAAGTACAGGACTGTCAGCCAGATCCCGCAGTTCACACTCAACTTCGTGGAGTTCAACCTGGAGAAGCACCGCTCTGGCTCCACCACAGAAATCGAGATCATTGCCCCGCACAAGGTGGTGGAGCGCACACAGAATGTCACTGAGAAGGTCACCCAGGTATGAGCCAGCAGGGCAGGGAGGGCAGGGCAGGGCTGTTCCAGGTCCCCCAGGGTCCCCTGCGAAGCCCTGGGCCTGAGGTTCTCTGGGATCTTGAATAACAGAGAGATGCAGCTTGCTGAGACCCATGCTCCAGAAGGGTTTTAGCCCCAAAGGGCTCCCCTGAGGCCCTGGCTCTGAGGCTAAGCTCCTGAAGCCGGGAGAAGTTGGGGTCAGCAGGGCCTGTAAGGGGCGGGAGGGGGCTGGGCATCGTGCGCGGGCCACACTGGGGGTCTTCCTGAGCTACTTCCAGGCCCAGGGAAGGAGAAGTGGAGACAGCCCGTGTCAGGGTCATAAAGAGAAAAGGAGAGGGAGGAGGGGTGGGACAGGCCTCCAGCTCTGCTCCTGTCCCTTGCCTTTGACGTGACGGCCACCTCCCCCTCCAACATGCACACAGCACCCTCCCCACGTCAAGAACAGACAGTGTAGGGCTGGTAACCGTGCTAACGTTGAGCAGCCTCTTACAGACCCATCCACGGATGGATGCCCCCTCCCCACACGGCCCCATATTGTCCAGCTTAAGGTAAACGTTCACGCTCATTTCTCATGGGGCTTGGTGGCCTGCTTGACCTTCCAGAGGGAAATACGGAGTGTTGCTCCAGGTTCCAGTGGCAAGAGCCCTGGTACTGATTTACTGGGCGGTGGGCCAAGGGCCAGCCCCACCCTGTGGGGCTCAGGGCTTTCTTGTGCAAAAGGCAGCTAGTTAGGTGAAATGGTCTCTCTAATCCACAGGGAGGCCTAGCCAAGGCTGAGTAAGGGGGTGCAAGCCTTTCGGGGGCTGTCTCCTCGTGGGGGCAGACCTTTTTCTCTCTACCCCTTTCTGTCAGAAGAACAGTCAGTTCTGGAAACAGGTATGATGGAGACCACTCACCCCCCCACTGAGTGCCAGGATGCTGGGGGAGGAGAGAGCCCAGGCTGTAGGGCTGGGCCTCCGCAGGTCAGGCGGGTGAGAAACCGCCAGATGCCGACACCAAGGCTTTAGCTTGGCACAAATATGGTGTCCACTGAGACGAGGGACTCTTGGATTGGAGAATGGTCCCCGGAGATGGACAGGCTGGGCTGGGGCCCCTGGTGCCAGCCCCATCTAGTTCCTGACCTAGTCCTTTTGGTTTTGCTACCCACCCTATGTGGGCTTAGGGTCAGGAGTGCCATCTGCCAGAGTTCAGAGGAGGGGACCGGCATGGCCCGCAGCAGGGAAGCCACACTGACCTCTACTAGAACTTTAGGTGCCTGCAGCTGTGACCTCACGCCCAGGTCCCTCTCGGCTGAAGGACTGTCAGTTCCCAGATGTCCCTGGGCAGGGTGGGCATTGCCATAGAAGGGCCTTCATGCTGGCTTTGGAGGCACTGGGAGACGGAGCATCAGTGTGACTCCTGTCTAGGGTCCTGAGGGACTATGGGGCTGCACACTCCTCTCAGCGGCCTGGAACTTCCTTCCCTATGCCTGCAGCTCTTCTCTCACTCCCCAGGCAGACAGGGTTAGGGACTGGCCTGGAGCAAGGGGTGGACACTGACAGCCCTGTGTGGGGGGGCCCAGCCTACACTTGGAGGCAGAGCCCAAGCTGCCTGCGCTCGCTCAGCGGCCACTAGTTGAAGCCCATGTGGGCTGCATGTCAGAGCATAGGGACGAGCAGGCAGGTTGAGACAATAGCCTGGCTGAACGCGTAGCCTAATAAAGGGTAGTACATGGCCAGGACTGCATCCGGGGACCGAGGGTCTTCCTGAGGAAGTGAAGGTGAGCCAGGACCTAAAGGCCTAGCAGAAAGCTACTGCACGATGGGGACGCCATGGACCCCACTGTGGGGCTTGGATGTCAGATCAGGAATCCTTTGAGGGGACGTCCTTCTTGCGAGCCTATCTGCTAACTGACCTTGTCAATAAGGTCAGAACCTCACATTATAGATTTTCTTAAACTAGAACCTGCTGGTGGGAAGGAGTCCCAGAAGTGGTGGGCCCTTCAGGCTGTCCCCTGGAAGGAGTGACACCGGACACAGGATAAGGACGCAGGGGGACCGACTGTGCAGAACAGCATATCACCTAATGCAGAGAGCTGCGTCTCCCTGCACCGTAGCAACCACTCACATCTGTTGCACCTCGTTGCCCATTCTGCACATGTGGGGATTGAGGCATCAGCAGTTACAAAATTTGCGGCAAGGCATGCAGATAGCAACTGGCAGACCTGGGATTCAGCTTTGGAAGTCTGGCTTCAAAGCCCAGGTCCATCCTATCGTTTAGTCTGTCTTGTTTCTCCTGTTGGGCAGCCAGGCCAAGCCTGGGCATGTTGGGCCAGGCTTTAGTGACTCTCTGTTGCCCATAGTCTTGGAGGCAAATGTGGGAAGGGGGGAGGCGCAAAACAGAAGGAGCTCCATTGAATGTGTTGATTCAAACTCCCTTGGACATGTGTGAGGCAGCTGGGATTCCCTGGTACCCAGCTCTCCCCACCCCAGATTCAGCTCTTTCCATTGGCACCTCTGAGAGTTGGTCCCAAGGGAAGGCCTTCTCTGGTCTGGGGCCTCAGAGCCCTCAGAAATGAAGAGGCTATTTATTCTAGGGGTGACCTGCTCCCTTTCGAAGCTCCTACCATAAGGGCTTTCCAAGCCAACCAGAGAGGATGGATCACCAAGTTATCTCCTCAATCCTAGCTCTTCCCTGGAATATGCCCACAGATGATCCACTCTGGGATGGCCTATTTCTGAGGGGGTGTCTGAGCTTTAAACCTAGCATCACCACGAGACAGATCTAGGCCCTTTGTCTTTTGCCCCACTTCCTCTCCCCCCCCTCCCCTCTGCCCTTTGCAGCCTTTGTCACCCACCCTTTCCCATGGCTCCCTAGGCTTCTCCCCAAGACCTGTCTCACCGGTCTGACAGGTGGCTGACCCCACTGACCCCTCACGGCCCTCACCCCCAGGTCCTGTCCCTGGGTGCAGATGTGCTGCCCGAGTACAAGCTGCAGGCCCCACGCATCCACCGCGGCACCATCCTGCACTACAGCCCCTTCAAGGCTGTGTGGGACTGGCTCATCCTGCTGCTGGTCATCTACACGGCCATCTTCACGCCTTACTCAGCTGCCTTCCTGCTCAGTGACCAGGATGAGTCACAGCGGGGGGCCTGTGGTTACACCTGCAGTCCACTCACCATGGTGGACCTCATTGTGGATATCATGTTTGTTGTGGACATTGTCATCAATTTCCGTACTACCTACGTCAACTCCAACGACGAGGTAGTCAGCCACCCCCGCCGCATTGCTGTCCACTACTTCAAGGGCTGGTTCCTCATTGACATGGTGGCTGCCATCCCCTTTGATCTGCTCATCTTCCGGACTGGGTCTGATGAGGTGAGCAAAGGGCATCCAGGCCAGAGGCTATGGTTGCCTCCTGCACTTAGCCCTGGGGACTTCCTGCCTCCCAGCCCCGGATGCAGAGAGCCCCTGGCCCTGGGCAGCTTGGCCAATGCAAGCAGAGGTGGAATGGAGGCTTCTGGCATCTGGCATCTTCCAGAGCGGCTGGAGAAAGACCAGCTGGTGGGCTGTCCCTCTGCCCAGCTCTCTGACCGGAGCAGAGAGAGGAGAAGGTCCTTTGGTGCCCCAAAATGTCTGCACCTTTAAAGATGGGCAGTTCTAGAGTCTCAGCCCCTCCCACACCCAGGAGTTAAAAACAGGGTCCTCTGTCTGCACCCCTAGTGTGGCCTCCCCCCTGCCTGCTCCAGGCCCTCCGGCTCCACATGGTGGCATGAGGGCATGGGGTCCTCTTCTCGGGGCTTCTGGTCCCACCATAACCTCCTCCTCTATCTCCTCGGGATCTGCTTTCCACCAAATCCACCCCACCTTCTAGGTGTCATTTCCCCCCATTCCTGCCTGTCCAGCAAGGAGGGTTCAGGGGTGTCCTATGTCACCTCCCCTAGCATGTCACCCACAAGTCCTCTCCACACCTGCCGCCTGTTCCTACACTGAGCAAGCGTCTTCCCCACCACTGTCCTTCCACACAGCGGCCAGCACAAAGTTCAGATTAGTCACCGACCCTGTCGCTCACCCCTGAGAATCTTTAGAGACTCCCCCACCTTCAGAATAGAAGCCATGCTTCTGATGGGCTGAGGCCCGCAGGAGCAGCCCTCCCCCCCTTCCAGCCCGGGGTCTCAGTGCTCCACCGTCGGCCTGCTCCAGGCTGCAGTGCCGCGCTGTTTCCCACCAGGGCCCTGCCACTTCCCACCTCGCACCACCCATGCGCCCGGAGCGTCCCCTCCCTCTGCCTGGAGACCTAGCCTGATCTCTCTAGACTCCCGCATGCCTGGTCTCCTCTGCGAAGCCGCTCTTGACCTGCCCCTGTAGACCGGACTTTCCTCCATGGACTTCTTTCCTGTAACCAGGACACTGTTCCAAGCTTTAGGCTGAAAACGCTGGAAGTCCCCACGCTATACCCCGCTGTCAGATGCCTGGCCTAGAGCAGATCGCACATTAGTGTCTTAAATGACCATGAGACCGGGCGCATGAAAGAACAAACATGAGCCTGAACCGCCCTTTCCCTGCCGCACAGACCACCACCCTGATCGGGCTGCTGAAGACCGCGCGGCTGCTGCGGCTGGTGCGCGTGGCGCGGAAGCTGGACCGC
>NDGN011448078.1:0-14609 GCA_002564285.1 Tympanoctomys barrerae
CCAGGGATTGAACTCAGGACCCTGTGCTTGCCAGGCAAGCGTTTATTCTACTGAGCTATCTCCTCTGCCCTGCCCTGTGCTTCTTGCCATCTGCTGTTGGGGTGTGGGGCAGGACGTGTGGGAGCTGTGGTGCTGTGGCTGTTCTGTTAGGGTTGGGTTCTCTTGCTGGCTGCACCATCCCCTCAATAGCCTCTGCCTGATGTGAGAGAGGTGGTGGCAGAGGGTCCCTAGCCGTGGCCCACGATGAACTCTGCTGTGCTCACATGATAAGCCTGGCGCCATGCAATGCTGGGGTGCGGAGCTGACAGAGGTATCCCCCTGTGTGGCCATGAGCCAGGCCAGTGGCTCTGAGATTCTTCTGTCCTTGATGGAGGACTTCAAGTTGGGTAGGGCTACTTGGGGCGTGGACCTCACCCTGGGAGGGCGTCTCATGAGGTGTTGCTGGAGAAGAGGATGAGATGACGCTTTTTTGCTTGTTTTATTTGTGGTGCCAGGGACAGAACCCAGGGCTTCATGTGTGCACGGCGAGTGTCATGCCGCAGAGCTCCATCCCTAGCCCACAGGAAAACTTATTTTAGAGACAGGGTCTTGCTCGATTGTCCAGGCTGGTCTTAAAACACTGATCCTCCTGCCTCAGTCTCCTGATCAGCTGGGATCACAGTGGTAACAAAGGCGCCATACCATGTAGCACCCCCCGGGGTGCAGAAGGAAGCTCTCTCACAGACCTGTCTGGCCTGAGACCCCGTCAGCCTCTCTGGCCTCCAGGTCCAGCGCACACATGTGCAGGGACCTGTGTCAGACACTGGCCTGGAGCCTGGCACCCTGGGAGGGCACAGGAGGGGTTAGTCACTGTTGTTTTTATCACCGTGATCTGTTTTACAGTGGCCCCTCTGAGCCAGGTGCCCGGCCACGCCCTTGGAGCCAGAGCTTGGTGCCCATGCCCTGGGTTGTAAAGCCACTTCCTGATCTGCCAGGCCCACCCCACTGCCATGGCTATAGCCTGCCGCCTGGCTCTCTGTGCCTGGTCCTCGCACAGCGCAGGGCTGGTGACCCTGTGTCCCCTGGTGCCACCTCCTCTGCCCTGGGTTTCAGTACTGATGCAGAGGGGCAGGCACAGAGCCCATGGCCTGCAGGACGTGTGGCCTGGCTTCTAGGTTCCAAAGGCCTCAGGAGGCGAGTCCAGGATGGTGGCAAAGTCCTGAAACAGGCTTGGGTTGGGGCAGCTGCAGCTGTGCCCAGGAGAAGGGAGAGAGAAGGCGGCAGCTGCAGCCCTGCGCATGCAGTGCTGTCCCCCAGGGTGCAGCCCGTTGCCCCTGCCCTGCCTGGCCTGAGTCTCAGGGCTCTGTGCCCTTTCCCCTCTCGGAGCAGTCATGGTGTGCTCCCAAGGTGGGCCTCAGGGTGGGTGGCCCTGCCCCTCTGCAGGCTGGAACACGTCGCTGGTTATCTGCAGCATCACAGCAGCCAGAGCCGGTGCTCGGGGCCTGCTCTGCAGCTGCCCACCCAAGTGCCCTCTGCTCAGGTCCAGCCTTAGCTGCGGGACAGCGTCCTGCACCTTGCACCCAATGGTGCCCAGCTGCGCGCGTGGCAGCACCCTCCCTGCAGCCCGGGTTCTGTGGCAGCCCCAGCTCCCCAAGCAGCCCCCTGGCGCACCTCCTTGGTCCTGCCCCCAAGCCCCAGCAGTCACTCTGGGGCCTGTCCCTCCCCTGCTGTCGTCTGTTCCTCCTCATCCCACCCCAGCACCTTCTCGACCAATCAGCTCATTTAAAGCTCGCTGATGACACCTGCGATGTTTTTCTTTTGGCCCTTAGGACTGCACACAGGGCCTTTGCACTGAGCCTCATCCTGGCCTTTTGCTTTTTCTTTCGAGGTCTCAGTACATTGCCCAGGCTGGAGCTGAGCTTTCGGTTCTACCTGGCTTCAGCCTCCTGCAGTGCTGGGGTGGCAGCATGTTCCACCGAGCTGGATGCAGCCTGAGACTCTCGTGATCCCAGTCTCCAAAGGCACCTGGTTTGGGACCCTCACGTGTATTCTGAGTGACTGAAAGGACAGGGTGAGCACAGAGGGGAGAGCTGGTTTAGGGGTCGGCAAGGCTGTCCCAGGAGTCCTGGAGGCTGCTAGGCAGGGGTACAGGCTGGGGGTGCTTTGGGCTGCAGGGCTCCAGGCTGGGGTGAGTGGTGGTCTCTGCCACCCAGTACACAGTAGTAGAGCTCCCTGCTTATGTCACTGAGGTCTTTCTGCTGGCCCCCAGCTCGGGGTGCCCTGTCCCTGTGTCCTTCCTGTGGATGGAGGAGGGGATGACCTTCCCAGCCCCTTGTCATCCCTCTGTGCCATTGTGCCACAGCCAGAGGGGCTTTCCTAGCCTCCCCAGAAAGGGCTCCACACTCCCAGCCTCAGGGAAGGGCTGGACCGGCGCTTTCTGCCATTCTGTCTCTTCCTGAGGAGGGCGCCTTGCTGGGTCCTGGGCGCAGGGTGTTGGGGCTGGCCTGGTGCTCAGGGCACTGTCCGGGCTTGGCACACGTGGGTGCCTGGCATTTAGCAGGAGTGTGGTAGCTGGAAGGGCTCGTGTGGAGCTGTGTCCCTGGGGCAGCAGGCTGAGGGGCCGTGCAGGGGCCTGGGCCTTCGGGCTCTGATGCCCCCAGGGGCTACTGAGCAGCTCAGTTTGTGGCACTGCAGTGAGGAGACTCAGGAGGGGCGGCTTCCGGGAGCCCTGGTCTGGCTGTGCTTCTGATAGCTGTGGAGCCCCGAAGCCAAGTCAACCTTCCCTCCCTGCCCTGGGACCTTCTGGTGTTTGTCACAAAGGGAGACTGTGGGAGGGGCAGGACTATGGGCAGGAAGTGGATGCAGGGGTCCTTCCCCCTGGGAGAGGTGAGGGCGAGCAGCGACAGAGAGCTTGAGCAAGGCAGACACAGCCTGGGCCTAGCGCGGGTGGTGTCACGTGCCGTGGATGTGGCTGGCTGGGTAGAGGCCAGCGTGGTGGTGATGCCCCCCCCATGGGTCTTCTGACCCAGGGACACCAGCGCCGTGCAGAGACAGCTCAGATGGGCGGAGCTGCCAGGTACTGTAGGTGGCTCTGGTGGGACGCAGTCCCCAGGCACCAGGTCCTGCAGGCAGGAAGGGAGAGGAGCGCTGAGCTGGGCAGAGTTGACTCAGGGTCCCAGAGGCTGCCCAGGTGACATCGTGGTCACTGGATGCATCCTGGCCTGCTCAGCTCTGTGTGGGGAGGGGCGGTGCAGCCCAGCCAGCAGGATGCGAGCCACGAGCCTGGCCTCTGCCTGGAGTGGTTGCCATGGACGCAGGGGAAAGCAAACAGAGCAGCAAGCACCGGGCTGAGTGTCCTGCGGCCTAGCTGGGTCTGCTGACGCAGGGCCGGTGTAAACACGGCCTCATCCTCATGAGTCGCGGCTGCCCAGAGAAGTCCATGTGTGGATGCTGGCCACTTGCTTGGCAGCTGCAGATGTCCCTGCCACTGCTCTTCCGGGTGGGCGGGTGGGGAGAGAGGCACTTTCCTGCTGAGCCGGGGAGGGCTTCGTGTGTCTGCTGTGCTGTGAGGAGGCGGACCTTGGGGTGCGTGGGGTGCCTGGACTTTGCGTTGCCTGGGAAGTGGGGCCTTTGACAGGCCCGGTGTGCCCATGCTGGGAGGCTCAGGGTAGAAGCTGCACAGTGTCAGCCAGGCTCCTGGCCCTCGAGTCTGCCCCGGTGGAGTCAGTGAGTCAGTCAAGCAGCACAGCGCTTGGACCCTATCCAGGTCGCGTCCTGTGCAGGAGCTCTGATGGCTCCCTGCCTCCAGGAACAAGCCAGAAGGCAGCAGGACACTGCACATACACGGACAGAGTGCAGGCCCAGGATGTGGCAGGGCTCGGGGCCATCCAGGAGGCGGCTGAGGAGGGAAAGGCATCCTGGGCTGTGGGGCTTTGCAGTGGTGCCCAGGCGAGGGTGGCCAGAGGTGACCAGGAATGTAGGACCGCCCAGGTTCAGTCCTACTCCAGACGGTCTCACCACTGCTGGCTTGATAGTTTTCCTTACGCAGATTTGTTTTTGCTGTTGGTGTGGAATTTTTTTTTTTTTGTACCTGGGATTGAACTCAGGACCTTGCACTTGCCAGGTAGGCACTTATGCTGCTGAGCTATCTCCCTGGCCTGCAGACTTATTTCTTAAAAACAATTTTTTTATTTTTATTTATTTACTTTTTTACGTATTTGCTACAGGGTCTGCAGGGTCTCACTATGTAGAATGGACTCGTAGTGATCCTCCTGTTTTCGGCCTCCCCAGCGCTGGGATTACAGGTGTGGGCCATAGCCCTCGTAAAAGTTTAACAGAAAGTAATCTTTCACTCTGGGAGACTGAGGTAGGAGCATCACAACTTAGCCACTTACTGAGATTCAGTCTCAAAAATAAAAAGGGTCAGGAGTACAGGCTAGTGTGAAGACCCTGGCTCCATTCCCAGTGGTGAGCAAGGACTGAGGAAGAAAGGGCTTTGTCACCACCGACCGCGCAGAAAGCCTGATGTTTTCCTGGAACACACTCAAGCACATGCACCTCTCTTCAGAGTATTCACACCTTGGGACGAGAGTCACCTCAAATGCTACCCCACTTTGTCTGAGTTCTCGGGGTGTCTGAGGGCAACCTGCTGGGAGGTGTGGAGCAGGTGGCAGCTTGGCCCTGAACTCACTTTGGAGTCCAGACTGGCCTTGAACTCTCAGCGATCCTCCTGCCTCAGCCTTGGTGTTGTAGGCAGATAAATTAGAAATACTGAGCTGGCAAGATAGCTCAGTTGGGGGCTTGTGGGTTAGCTCCATTGTTTAAGCGCCTGCTTGGGCAAACCAAGTCAGGCACAGGGGACCGTGGTTTGATCGCTGGCTCCACATGCTGTGCCAGACCCGCCCTTAAAGCAGCCTGAGTCAGTCAAAAGAAAAAAAAATCCTTCTCAACTTTTTAGGGCGGGCAAGATAGCTCAGCAGGGGCCAGGGAGATGGCTCAGTAGAATAAGCACTTCCCTGGCAAGCACAAGGGTCTGAGTTCAATCCCTGGTTCTGCCAAAAAAAAAGAAGATAGCTCAGCAGACTAAAGCACCTGCTTAGGCAGGCCCAGCGGCTGAGGTTTGATCCCCTCCCCAATGTGCTGTGCCCACCCTGCCCCTGGGGCACACTGAGAAGGCAATCAAGACTGGGCCTGGTGGCGCGCACCTGTAATCCCAGGTCTTGGGAGGCTGAAAACAGGAGGATCACTATGAGTTGGATTTGTGTAGACTCTGTAGACTTTGTACTAAATACATAAAAATATGTAAAAAAGAATAATATAGGCAGTCAGACAGGGCTCAAGGAGACAGTATGGAAAACAGGATACCTTGCAACTGTCAGAGAGATGGGTGTTCCTACTATGGGCCAGGCCTCAAAACTAAAGATGGAACAAATGCTTATCTCTCTCAAGATAAGCAGCTGGGATTGATCACTACCTTGAGGAAGCCTGGAAGAATCACTAATTCAACTGCTACCGGCTGGCTACGGGATAAACTCCTGTCATATATTCATGCCCACTTGCTATGTGACTCACTTCCCCTTTTGGTCCTGGATTTAATCAATTTTACCTGAACAATGGTGCTTGTAATCTCATCGGCTGGCCATAGTTTTGTCCCGCCTCATGCCCACTTAAGCCAGTTCCATGTTCTTCACATTAAACCTGCCTCACCGCGTGGTTTTACTCTATAAAAGTCCCTGGACAATAAAATTATGTCCAAAAAAAAAAAAAGTCCCTGGAAAAGACAGCTTCCTGGGGTAAGCCATTTGGGCCCGCTTCTGTCCCTCTCTCACACAGAAGCTTTCTTTCTCCAATGAATATGCTCTCAACCTCTGCTTGTTTCTAAAATTCCTTCTTTGGTTTTAGAGAACACGGACTCGCTCCAGGTGCCTTTCCGGGCTGGAGTTTCATGCCTCTGTGTGACTGGGAAGGCGTTGCGCCGCCTTGTCCAGCTCTCTTCTTTAGGTGCTACGATTCAACACCTGGGAAATTACAGAGAGGTTTTTTTGGCCCAGAGTTTTCTGGCTGGGAAGGCGTTGGCCTCCTGGATCGCCTGGTGCAGCAGGTTGTGGGGACCTCAGGGCAAGGGGGGGCTGAGCCCTTCTGAGACCCCTAGTGCAGGTTCACCCCCCAGCACTGGGCTGGTCATTCCTGTCCCATGAGACCCGCCCACACTGAGATTCTGGAGAAATGCTTGACCCATGTGGGACAGAACCATGTCCACAAGCCCCATCCCCATGTCGCACCACTCAGCACTCAGCACTGGGGCCTGGGGGACAGACCTAGCAGGGGAGGGGGCTGCTTTCCCCTGGGAGAGAGGGATGCTCCAGCTGGCTGCTGCTGCCTGCCTGCCCCCCACCTGGGCCAGCCTGCTAGGCCAGATGTGTGATCGCGATCACAGCAGGGTCGGGAGGGGGTGATCACCCACATGACCTGCACTCCTCCTGCCGCCTGAGGCTGGCTGGGGTGTGGACAGCAAAGGCGGGGCTGTGGAGAGGCCCAGGCTTCCCGGAGACATCTGTGCTCCAGGGCTGGAAGTGAAGCCTGGATGCTGGCTTCCTGTTTGGCCTGGCTGTGCCGCCCTCCCTTCCCCCAGGATCCGCTCTCTCCTCTGAAGCGTAGGTTGTGAGGATCATAGCCCCAGCCCCTGCAGCTCGGCAAGCAGGTTGCAGCCTCGCCCTGCTCCTGAGGTGGGGAGAAGATCCTACCTAAGACCGACGAGGCCAATGCCTCCTTGGTTCAGGAGATGAGAGAGAAGGGCGGGGAAGATTTTGAAGGCAAACTTGAGAAACCAATGCAAAAGGTGTAGACAGAAACAGTGGGTGGTGGGTAGGGACGACCAATTGAGGGTTAGGTTTTCGAGTGGCCCTGGCTCAATCGGCACAGATGCAGGCCAGCCTTGGGGTGTCCCAGGTCCCCACAGGGCTGGGTACTGTGGGGAGGAGGGGGCACCTGCCCTCTGGCCCAGAGCAGTGGGACCCAGCTCCTGACCTTCACTTGGTTCCCTGGCTCTACGGGGGAAGTGACAGCCCACAGCCACCCCACCCCCCCGCCCTACNAGTGACAGCCCCCCCCCCCCAGCCCACAGTCGTGGCTTGCTGGATCCTGGGCAGGAAACCAGCTGGGCCAGAACAGCTTTCTCTCTTAGGCTCAGTCCTCTCTGGCATTTCACCACTGCAGGCGGGAAGGCCTGGCGGGGCACCCGCAGCTCCTCCTCAGGGGCGCACCCTGGAATCTCAGCTTGCAGCCAGGGCCTGGTCTGTCCCCAGGACAGGCTGGGTGGTCTAGAGACCTCCAGTCTTTCCACTTCGGGATTGGTTTCTCTCAGGGACCTTTGCTCCCTGTTTAAGCAAATCAAACCACTCCTGTCAACCTCCAGGGGAAGAGTAGGGAACATAGAAGTGGAGGGAAGGTCAGCAGGGCCTCTGGGAGGGGCAGACCTTTTCAGAACAGAAGTCTGAAAGCACCAGGGAAGCCAACGCGCCAGTTGGCTTTTATCACAGTTAAAAGCCTCTCTCCAGCAAAAGGTGATGTTTAAACACAGTGAGGCTCACAGTCAAGAGATTCTGACCTGCAACGCACATATCTGTCAAAGTATTTGTTTCCAGACTGGGTGAAGAATGACTGTAAATCTGTAAGAGAAAGATAATCCAACAACAAACAGGCAAAAGGCTTAAATGGGTATTCCCAGAAGAGGACCCTGGAATAGCCGCACACGCAAAAAGTGGCTCTCAACCCTGCTCCACGAAAGGGCCAGTGGAGGCCACCATAGACGCTGAACCCCTGCCAGTGGCCAGGCGGCGCCAGCCAGCACTGCTGAGGACCGGGGCCAGCGCCGCCACCGCCGCCGCATCTCGCTGTGGTGTGAACACGGTCTACCCCGAAGGAGACGAAGGAGATGGGTCTCCAGCTTTGGTCTTGGCACGTCTGCCTCGAGCACGCGTTCCCTGGGGTCCAGGGCTGGCGCCAATAGAAAGATGGCACACGAAGGCCGCGTTTCTCTGCCCAAGGTCTGGCCTGTGGAGGCCTGGAGAGCGGCAACTGCACATGTATAGCTGGCAGGATGCAGCCTGCCCTGTGCCTGTGCAGCTGAGCAGTCAGCAAAGCTGCTTGACCACAGTCCCAGGGCTGGGGATGGAGCTCGGAGCCTGCCTGGCAAGTGCAAGGTCCTGAGTTCGATCCCAGGTACCAAAAAACAAAACAAAACACAACAAACCATGCATCCCATCTCATGGGGCATGGAAAGACAGTTCTACGGGGACTTTTGGGGAGCTGGAGACCCTCCATCTAGACTGGGGTGCTGCTCCTGTGGGTGCATGCAGGTGTGGGATGACCCAGCTCCTAGTGAAGCGAGCAAATTAGACTTCTGTCAGATGCTTAGGTCCAAGAGAAGTCGTGATCCACTACTGAGCACGTCATATGTACAAGCTTGCTTCACAGGGCTTATTTCATTTAATCTGGCCAGACCATCCGTCCACCAGATATTTGTCTCACTTTATTTATTTTTGGGGTTGTTGAGACATGGTCTTGTTCTGTAGTTCAGGCTGGCCTTGAGCTCACTTTGGAGGCCAAACTGGCCTCCAACTCTCAGCGATCCTCCTGCCTCAGCCTCCTGAGTGCTGAGACTACAGGTGTGCACCACCACGCTCAGCTTCTCTCAGGAGAGGACACGGGCTGCAGAGCTTAGACAGCTTGTGCGGGGCTCAGCTTGGAGTGGACGGGGAGGGAAAGCTCGTGTGTGCACTCGGGTCTCCTGCAGTGCTCCCTTGAGCGCCAGAGGCTGGAGATGCTGCTCTTGGGGGGCTTCACCATGACCCAGAAATCCCAGGAACCCCAACGCCCCTGCCCTCTTGAACACAAGGTGAGTACTGCGGGCCCCTTCCATGACCTTGTGCCCCTGGGTCGGAGCCCGTGGCCCCTGCCCTCTATGTGCTGCAGGGCCAAGCTGTGAAGCATTCTTGGGGAGCAGACTGGAGGGCCCGGTCCGTGGGAGCCCCGCTGTGCTCCTTCAGCCCGCGTGGCAGTGGCCAGGGCCTCGGGCCTCGGTTTCCTGCCCTGTGTGCCGTGGTGCTGCCCTCACAGCGTGCTCCTGGGCAGCAGCACTGGGTCATGGCCGGAGTGCCCGATGGGTACCCAGGTTCGCTGTGCCCCGAAGAGGCTTAGCTAGCGCCTTCTCTGGGCCTACCTGTTCGTGTCTCCCTAACAAAGATTTTGAGAACTTTATAAAGGAAAGAGTTTTGCTTGGCTCACAGCTCTGGGGTCAGGGCGCAGTGCTGCTTCCCCGTGGTGGGGTGCCAGGGGAGACTGCAGTCCTGTGGTGGGACTGGGCCAGGCACAGCAGGCCTGCTCCTTCCTGGCAGCTGTGTAGAGTGAGGGAACTGAGCAAGTGTCCCACGGCTAAGCCCCTTCCAGCACCACAGCCGATCACCTGCGTAGAGCCCACACCCAGCCAGGCCCTAGCACCTCCTGGGCAGCGGCACGTCCTCTGGAAGGGGAGCACAGCTCTGATGGCATCTCTGTGGTGGGTGCTGCGCCAAGGCTGTGTGGGCTGAGGCGAGGGGCCCTGGAGTCTTGAGCTATTGCTGGGTTACACAGGAAAGGGAAGAGAACCAGTTTGGAGATGACAGGGGGTCCTCGTGTGTAGCCCACGCGGGGCCTGGGCTCTACTTGTGGCCGTAGGACACCTCCTCTGCGTCTGCGGTTCCTGAGAACACCCTGTCCTCTTGGACATGCCGACTTCTTCCGAGCTTCCTTCCTGCCAGGGAGGTGCATCTATGCTTGAAGGCTCTTGCAGCACTTGTAAAGCTCGGTGTCCAGGACCCCTCCCTACTCTGCTCCCCAGAGAGCGAGGGACTTTGTCCTGAGCCAGGTTTTATGGCGATGTGCAAATAGGTTTTGACTACAAACCCTTCTGCTGTTGTTTTACAGGGCTGTCCAAGTGGCCAGGAAGAAAACCACCCCCAACGTTGTTTTTGTGACTGTTCTTCAGAGCATTGTTCTAAAAATGGGAAATGACATGCCACCCTGCCAAAGGAAACAGACACCTGCCATTAGCAGCTACCTTTTCCTCGGGGGTCTTCAAAGTATGGTCCCAACCTCGGGCAGGGTGGATGCGCCGAGGAGGCTGGTCCACATGTCCCCCGTGTGGGACAGGCGTGGGCTCAGGCAGCTCTGGCTGCAGACCCTGCCCCTGTATGTGCCTGTTCCGTGCCAGCCTTGGCCAGTTAGAGCCCCAAGTCTGCGGCCACAGCAGCCAGCTGGCCTGTCACTTCTCTCCCGAGTTAAGGTGCTGTGTGTGGCCTGTGGGTGACCCCAGCCCGTCCTTCCTCTCTCTCCTTCCTCCTCCTCCTCCTTCTTTTTTTTTGTGGTACCAAGAATTGAACTTGGAAGTGGCACTTGCCAGGCAGGCACTTAAGCCACTGAGCTACCCCCCAGGCCTGAAAAATCTTCCTCACACCTTAGGCAGGCACTTACTCTATGGAGCTATCTCTCTGGCTCCTTCTTCTTGATTAACCTAAAAGACCTAGAGTGTAACTTTTAGCAGGCCAGCCAGTGCATTTCTTTTGCCACATGGCTTTCCAAGGATTCTGTCCTTTAGTAATCGGGTACGCTCTGAAACTCTTGTTCTGTGGTGGTAGATGGGAGGATATTGGGGTTACCTGGTTAATAGTTAACATCCACCTATGTGGCTGTAATTGTGTAATAACCAGGCGCTGAAGTGGATCAAGCACGACATGGTATGCTTCAGCCAGTCTGCACTTCAGGAAGAATCTGCTGCTGTGAGCTGGTTCCATCTCTGTCTAGAAGCAGAGGGCAGACAGGACGGCAGGCGCAGGGAAGCCCAAATTCTGCGGAGCTCTGCCTCGAACTTCTTGCCCTTGCTGTGTGTGGATTTCTCAAGGGGTGGTGGCATTGGCAGTGGCGGCAGGGACTCAGGGTCACTGTGGGGTCTGGAGTCTTCTCCCTGGGACCTCTTGGGTACCCTGGTCCTGCCTGCACCTCATTTAGGGGCTCAGTCTCCACCCCAGGCACAGACTAGGATCCAGGTCACCTGCACAAGCCTGTGGTGCAGATTCACATTCCAGTGGTTTCTTTTCCTTTTGCTTACCTGGATTTTCTAAATTCTGAACCTGATGTACAGTGAGATAACGAACACAAGGTTCTTGTCCTGGAGAGGGCAACAGAGGCAGATGAAGGGAAGGGAGTCTGGGGACAGAGGGGCCGGGCTAGGGTAGTGGGGCCTGGCTGTATGGAGGAGACCTGGAGCAATCTGAAAGGAGCTCTGGAGGCTGAGGCAGGAGGATCACCCTTAGCTCAAGGCCAGCCTGGGCTACATAGCCAGACTCTGATTAAAAAAAAAAAAAAAAAAGAGAGAGGAGTTGTCCAGTCAGCATGTCTGAGCATGGCTGTGGCTGTGAGTAGTGAGGCTGCCTCCCTGACTCAGACAAGGCCCGAGCACCCGAGGCTGGCTGCGCAAGACAGCAGCCAGCGGAGGCCGAGCAGGAGGCAGGCGCGGAGCCACAGCAAAGCTCAAGGCTTTGGCAGCACGGGAGGAGCATTCATGGAGGGGTGGAGCTCGTGGGGGTGTCCTTGGAGCTCGTGGGGGTGTCCCTGCAGAGTCTCCAGCACCTTGAACACGGGGCCCCCATGGAGGACAGGCACGGAGCATGTGGCCCCGCCGCTCCCTGCAGGCCCCTGGTGAGCAAGTGGGCAGAGCAGGCTCTGGCCCGTGTGACCCAGCCCAGCAGCGTGCAGAGAGACCGAGGGCGTCGGAGCTGGAGGCTCAGGGTGCTGGGGCTGAGCTGAGATATTGGGTGCAGCTCCCCAGCCTCCCACCAGTGAGCCCAGAGCTGCAAGATGAACTGATCTTATTATTATTATTATTTACAGCCATTAAATCTGTGGTATTCTGTTATAGCTGCTGAAAGAAATTAGTTTAGAGATGACTTGCAATAAGCCAGACCTGGTTGGGGCAGGGAGAAGGTCTCAGTGCAGAAAGAAGGGCTGAATCCCAGGAGACCCTGCACCCCACGCTCCTGGGGAGCCCTCGGGTAGCTCCTATTTGTCCTAGGGCTGACGGAGGACCTGGTTGGGCCCGGAGTCCTGCAGGGCCACAGAGGAAGCATGTGGTCACAGGGCTGATTGTGCTGAGGATAAGAACCCCAGGCACTATGGGTGCTCAGCAGCTTGGGGTTGGGAGGAGCCTGGCATCTCGAGGGGCACCGGCCCCGAGCTCAGCCCCTGGCCTGTCAACTCTGCAGCTGGCAACCAGGCTTGCTTAGCTGAGCCTATGTTTGGGTTTCTTTTCATGACCTGTAGTTTGGTAATTTTAGTTGATTGTGGCAGTGTGCTGGTCGGCTGACTGCTGAGGACTCACGCTCATTCTCGCCCTAATTATACTTCTCTGAGGCATTGCTGGTGCAGCCTGCTTGTAGTCAGCCGAGGGTCCCCTCAGCGTCCCCTTGAAGCCATTAGCTAGCTGTCACCCTGCACTGAATTACTACCCAGAAGGCCTCAGCGCTCGGAAGCCTGTGGCTGGCACGGCTCTGAGCGAGTTCCTATCCTCACCATCTTGATGAAGTTGATTAGGGCTGGCTTGGCTTCCTGTTCCGGCCTGGTGACTCACTTGCAGCTTTTCTGCCAGGGTAACCTCCGCGGCGGCTGGGGTTGGAGCTGCGCCGTGCTGCCTGTCGGCACATGCAGGCCGACTGAGACCGAGGCACATGGCTGGGATTTCATGGAGCCAGAGCGGTTGCAGTTGAGGCTAAGATTCCTTTGGTTTCCAAATTGGTGGGATCACAGATATTTTCCAAATAATATTTTTCACCCAGATTCACTTTCTTAACAAAGTCATTGAGAAACGTGGTCTTTCTCTCACTTCACTACTCAAACTTCTGAATGCTAAAATGAGTGTAGTGAGGGCCCGCCAAACAGCTCAGCGTATTAAAGCACCTGCAAGCAGGCGGGGNNNGGGGGGGGGGTTCATTCCTCAGGCCTGCCCTGCCGGCCCCGCCCCCAGGGCGCCCTGAGACAGCAACTGAGACCGGGCGCCTGTAATCCCAGCTCTTGGGAGCCTGCAAATGGCCAGATCATCGCGTCCAATCTAGTAGTGAGACCCTGAATACCCTGTAGACCCTTCCCTAAAAATGAAATAGAAAATAATGACATAAAACAAGTGGAGTGTTACACGTGCATTTCTGACTTTTGGTCCTTTTTCTTGGCTGGATACAGTCAAGCCCCTCTCTCATGCATGCAGTTGGGGCTTGAAACCCCTCAGGCAGGAGGCTCCCACCCGTACACAGGGCTTCCTGTGTGTCAGGGTCTGGCATATTCCTAGGGACAATGACTAGTCGTATGGCTAGTTCTTCATGCAGCGCCAGTATGGACTTTTCCTCCCCTTTCTCGTGCTTCATTCTTCAAAAGCAAAAGCCACTCTGGGCTCGAGTTTGTACAGGGCCAGGCCCACCTCAACTGGCGCAGCTGCTTGTGGTACAGAGTGGTGGGTACGGTCACACTGGGCCTCACTGGAGGAGCCTGTCACCCTTCTCCTGCTTCCATCCCTGGTGTCCCCTACGAGGGCCGGCTCTCTCTGGGGCTATAGCCATTTGTCCTTGCAGCCTGCCTTTTTTTGTTTTGTTTTGTTTTGGTGGAACCAGAGATTGAACTCAGATCCTTGCGTTTGCCAGTCGAGCGCTTATCCTACTGAGCCATCTCCCCGGCCCCTGCCCTGCCTTTTTGAGCAAAGCGTCAGGCTGGGCGCTGGGATTGCATAGCGCGCGTTCCTGCGGGTCCTCTGGCCCCTGGCAGGATGGCTGCAGGCAGGCGCTGTGCTTTCTTGCATGCTCCCTTATCTGCATGTTTGTTCAAGGTAAACACTTCCCCAGCAGGGGATGGTAATTAAGATGCTGAGCCTTCCTGGCCCTGATCTTTATCCCCTGGAACAACGTGGGCTGGGTGGGCACCTGGAGGGACGAACAGGCCGAGCTGGATGTGGGGACTGGTGGAGGGGGCGGGGTGGCAGGGAGGCCCCAGAATCCAGGCCCCTGACCTGGCCTGGAATTTTCACAGCGCAGTCTTTCCTGCACAGCAGGTAGTACTGGGCCACCCTGGTGTAGGTGCGGAGCGGGTGTGTGTCCGGGGCTCTCTTCTCACCTGCGTCGCCTGTTTTATTGGCTTTGGCAGCTACTGCCACCTGCAGGGCGGGGTGGGCCCTGTAAGAATGCCATGAGGACGGGTAGAGGATCTATGTAGGTACCAGGGTCTGATTCTGTACTGTAAACACAGGGTCGACAGCCTGGGACCCTCTGGAGGTGCTGTTGCCAGGTGGGGGTGGGGGTGGGAGTGGGGGTAATAGGACCCTGAAGGCCAGGTTCCACCCTCTGTGCCTTGATCCTGCGTGGTGTGGTGACACTGCCCTCTGGTGGCCGACACCGCTGGGGCCTTAGGTCTCTGGGGCATCTATACCCACACATCGGCCCTGGAGACCCTTTGGCATGGGCCATGGAGACTGTTGGGCTTCAGGTGTGGCAGGCACGTGGGCGCAGGAAGGGATGCAGCAGCTCTGACTCAGTCTTCTCCAACCAGGACTCTAGGCT
>NDGN011448081.1:0-13935 GCA_002564285.1 Tympanoctomys barrerae
TAGAAAAATTAATAGTTACTCATGCATAAAGACTATTTATGTTCGGATTACAAGATGTAATTGTGCCTTAAAGCCAATTAAATATACAAACCTTAAAGGACTCTAATGTCATGAGCCCGATAATTTTGCAAAATGAATTGATAATTTCATAGTCAATACTAATGCCCTTATTTAGCTGTCATCTGCTTTGGTCTGTGTCTTGGTGAATGTCCCTTTAGCTAGTGATTCCTGTAAAGATTGAGCATTCTTTTACAGCTCAACTTTCCCGTAATTTTAAATTGCTTATGCTATAGTGGTTCAGCCTAGACACATCATTTCTGGAAAGAAAGGTCCTGTGAGTTTGACAGGAAGTACTTTTTCTCGGGGTTTTTATTTTGTGTGGGGACAGGGAGGAGAGGAAAAAGTCAGGATGCCAAATTGTGAGGAGCGCTCTTTGCTGAGGGGCTGCATCCAAAACGGGGCTGTAACCCAGTGCACAGCCTGGTAGCCCAGCTGTGTGGAGCATTGATTGCTTCTGCCTAGAGCAGGGATACTGTCAAGTTGCTCTGCGAGTTGAGTCATCTATTGACAAAGAGCTACCAGTCCGCAGATAATGCTGTGCGGAGCTGTTCTCCCGGCTCTCACTGCTCCCACGATGCCCAGCTCATAGCAGCTGTCAAAGATACTGAGGGATCCACAGGGAGAAGAGACTTTTACAACTGCCTAGAGCACAAGGGGTGTGAGGGAGGAGACCTTTCTGTGCAGAGCTGACCAAAGACAAGAGTAGACACCAGGGCATTATGAATGCATACCTCACCAAGCCACACAGCTGCGGCCGGGGGTCTGATGGGATGGATGCTGGCAGGAACGCGGCTGCACTGAGCAGAGATGCCCCCTGCGCCTGTGGCTGGCAGAGGGACGCTCAGGGGCTCGGGTACAGATCCCAGACCATGCCCCCTGCAGGACCTGGGGGCCCAGCTGCGAGCAGGACTAAGCTGGTCACCCTGTGGGACAGTGGGCGGAAAAGCCCCCACAAGACAGGCGCCAAAGGCAAAGGACCTTGTGGGGAGCACTGTGCCTGCCCGCACGCTTGGTTCAGCACAGCACAGGTGAGCCTTTTCCTTGTGACTTTTGTAAGAAAGTTGTGTGAGGGCAGGGTGGTGTAGAAACTTTGCTGACTGACTGAAAAATGGTAGGCCAAGAGTCCTGTCATTCCCACATGTGCTTGTGGGCTTCCGCCCTTGGGTGGTCTGGCAAGGGCTAGGGGTGCTTTGCGCAGTTTCTTTTAAGTGAATTTCTTTAAATTCAACTCATCTTGTTCTCAGATGGTTTTACTCTTCTGAAGCATGGACTTTAAAGGGCTTGTACTTCTAAGCATTAACTTTTCTAGTCTGTCTGGCTTACTTTTTAAATTATTGTTTTTTTAAGAAATGGAAAATAAGTTTTAATCAACTACTCTATTTCTTTAAAGATAAAAGAACATTTATTCTTCAAATATAGTAAAGAGTGATTTGAAATATGTCATTCTGAGCTTATTAGATAGCTTCTCAGTTATGAAAAAGAAAGTGGATTCATGCTAAATAATTTTTACAAATGAAAAAATAATTGGGAAAAGAGAGAGGTTGCTTACATTTAGAATAAACTAATAAATCATTTCATTTATTTATAGATACGCCATAAGACTATATTAGAGGCTATAACTCTGTCCTATTATGCATTTATTAAGTAGATGTGTGCTTCCTTTAATTGATTCCTAACTTATTTTTGATCCCAAGCTACTAGCATTTTACCAGAAATTAGAGTGGTTCACTTTTAAAATGCTTAAAAACAACTTCCTGTGAATGCTATTAAAACATAAATAAAATTCGCCTGTAGTTAATATCATAAATACAGAACAAGGACTCTTCTTAAATATACATTGAAAAGGAAAGAGCTGCATTTGCAGAAAAAAATCATTTTGAATGTTTTATCATAATTGAGAAAGAGCTATTGATCATGAAGAAAATGCTGTGAGGTGGTGGACATTCCAATTTTAGTAATAGCTTTTAAAAAGTACTTCCAAGAATATTATATTTCACTGGATGTTCCTAATAGAGTTACATATGCAGGACCATGTGTGGGGCTTCTGATGCGCTGACACAGAATTGTCAGCTCTGCTTAGAGCTACAGAGCGTGGCAACGTCTTGATTTAGAAATTAGTTCAATTGTAAATGGAAGACTGACATTCAGAGGCGCTTGTTTTTAAAACTTGACATGAATTGCAAACTGCATAGATGGTCGTAAGCACTTGAAAGATCTATATGCCCATTAACAGATTGTGCACTTACAGTTCTTTATTTTGTATTTCTGTTGACAATATTATGTGATCAAGCTCAGGCAGGGTCACAGGATAGAAAACCTAGCAGTAAAAATAAAGCTTGTTTTTCTTTTGATGCAAAAGAGACAAAACAAATGTGCTATCTTGCTGTAATTCTTTCATCCAAAATGTGACACAATTTTTATCTTACAGATCATAATTTTCCAATATCGGATATCTAGTATTACATTTTAACAACCGTAGTGAAAACCCTAATACATTTTCAACTACCGGAAACTTTCCCATCCTTGATTTTTAACAAAGTCAGCCACCCACTTGCCTGAAACTTATAGCTATTTCATACTTTAAAGAATTTAAATAGATTCTCTGTACCAATAATTAAAGACACAGTGACATTAGAAGGCAGGCTGTTTTCCCTTTACTGTTTTGCATCCACATTTCTAATCATTTCCTCTTCCATTCCCATGGATTTTATTACTAGCCAGAAAGTGACCCCCAGACAGCAGAATAATGATATCATATGGTTTCAGGTCTCAATATTGTGACGTTTTTCCTTACTTGAAACTTTATACTTTGTCATCCTGGATCTATAAGTATGCCGTGGTGATCAATTGATAAGTCTCTCACCATTTCTGTGCCCCTTCAAACGTATCATAGTGAATGATTTTAGTATGCTTGTTGATATGTGTGCATAGATTTAATATGTTCAAATACCTCCTTAATACCTACTGCAATATAGTAACATATTCATGTATATAAGTGTACATTTGTATATATGTATATACCTGATAGATATAAAACTAAAGTTCTGTATTATTTCTATTTTCTCTTTGAGAAAATAGTTTTTATTCTTCCAATAATATTTCATTCTCTTCATATAAAGTATTTTTCATGATGCACATGTACTTAAAATGCTGGTGTGCGCTCCAAATGCTGATATACAGTATGTATATATTTGTATTGATTCATATACGTGTACGGCATATATCTAATATTTTATACAGAAATTTCTAAGCACTATATAACCACGTATACTATCACAAAATGACATAATATGTGGCTATTTGTACGCTGTGTCTATCAAAACTTAATATGTTTCGAGAACTTTGTAATGTTATATTTACCCTTGGATTGCAAGATATCCTGTGAAATATTGCAAAACCAAGGATTGTATCTACTGGAACGAAACCTTCGAATGCTTGGTAAAGCAGCAGAAAGGTGGCGTGTGCTTTAGAGGAGCTCAGGGACCCACACACGGTCCAGAACGTGCATGAGGGACGTGAAGCCTCAGGGCCGGGCTCTTCTCCTAGAGACACCTACTGTCTTCTGTGCCAGTCAGCAGTGTGATTTCTTTCTACCGTGGGGGGGGCCGTGGCAAGGATCGGGGGGCGTGGCAAGGATGGGGGTGTGGCAAGGATCGGGGGGCGTGGCAAGGATCTGAGCTCCTCCCAAGCCTTTTGCCAGGCTCCTGTCATTTGGGGTGCTGCATACGAACAAGACTCAGTTGTTATGTCATTTTCTAGCAGGTCTAAAAGACAGCCTTTGCCTTGTCTCTCTTAAGTCTTCCCCTTATTTGGCTCTGTGGAATTAATATAGCCATGATGACGTATAAGAAGATGGAAACTCACAGTGCTCAGAAGTGAGCTTTGTGATGTCCATCTGGATACTAGTGCTGGCTTTGAGGAGAAACATACGCACCGTTGCTTACATGGTCTTTCTCCCAGTGAGACTAACCTCAGAATTCAGCACGGAATAGCAGACACAGAGAGAGCAGACTTCCTTGTATTTGTTCTTCATTTGATGATCCATTCTTCGTGTATTTGTTTAATGATCATACACTTGGTGCCTGCTATGTGCCAAAGTAGCCTGTGAAGGTAGAGGTCATGAGGACCACTATACTGCTCGCAGCCTAAAGTGCAGGACATTGAGCAAACAGACCACGTTATACGCAGAGTTATATCATTATATTGCATTCCTTGAAATGAAGTAAATTCCCAGAGTATGCCACGGGTAACCTAGAAGTATATGATACAGTAGACTGCAGAAGATTAAGAGGGCAAGACGCTCTTTCAAAAAACTTACTAGATGACTTTGCACCTAGATTTTATAATTATAAGATACATATAAAGTAGCACCTATCTCATAGGGCAGGAGGAATGCTTTCCATAGTGCATGCAAGCACTTAGCATAGTTTCTTTTAACATGCTAGAAGATCAATAAATACTTGTAGGATGAATGAATGAAGAATGAATCTATCATAAATAAAGAGTTGGTATTATTACTCTGGTCCTTAACTCATTATGCCTCACTGGCTTAGAAAAGAAGAGAGATCAATCAGTGAAGGCTGAAGTTACCAGAATTTTGACAAAACAAGAAGTGTACGTGTTTATTAAATGAGTAAAGAGAGGTAAACTTTTACGTAGAAGTATAACTTTGTAAAAGTATATTACATCTTGGTGCATGTGCGAAGCTCTGTGGCATTCTTTCTGCCCGGAATATCGAATCTTCCGGTGCAGGTTCACCCGGGACTATGCCCTGGAGGCCGGGTGAGCACAGAGCTCGGTGTGCCTTGGCGAGGCCTCCGTGGAGCCTGCAGCACAGAGTGGCTGTGGGGTTCAGCTCCGTTCTGCTGTGTAGTGTGAGGCTTCATGGCCGGTGAACCCTCTGAGCCCCACCTTCTGTAAGACCACCAGCTTTCTGCAGCTAAACCCCTAATTTTCTTCCACTACTACTGAGCTCTGGCTCTGTCAAGTGACTCCCATTAATTAATAGAAAACACTTCTTTAAATAATTTAATAGAGAAACAAATAGCAATGAGGCAGTCCCAAAACCAATCAGCAGGACAGTTTCAACAATCAACACGTTGTGTATTGCTGTCCGAGTGGATTTGTGCGCTCCTGCTGGACAACCCTACATTTGAACTGATCTCTGTGCACCCTACATTGTTAATCACTCTCAGACTTATCTGTCTTCTGTGAAAAACTTGGAAAATGAAAGTCATATTGCAGGAAATGCAGCGAGAACCAGCAACACGATGCAAAGCCCCCAGCCCTGTACTAGGAAGCACGCATGATATTTATTATTATCAGTGATAGCCAAAGATATTTTTTAACCTAAAAAAAGTTATTAACCTGCAAATTAGTCACTGGTACTTTGCTTTTTCATTAGAATTTTTGCTCCCTGATGTTTTATGGTCTCCTTATAACCATGAAGGTTAAGCTAGGCAGCTGTCCAAAGACTCTTGGCAGAGTACCACCTAAGGCCGATGCTCGGTGACATTTTGTCCTTGCGTTCTCAGAAACTTATATCTGTTTGCACACGCGCATGCACACACACAATCACGTAAAATAGAATCATATTGATGAGGCAGCATTTCCATAAGCTTTTTTTCAGCAAGGAAGTACAGAAAGATTTTCCAGTATCATTCTGCGTGAAAAATTGCATTTGAAACATTTGCGAAGGCTCTGCCGCTTTCACCTCATGGTCTTTTTGCAGCAACTCCATACAGAGCAGCTCAGATTTGATCTGCGATGCGGGGCTGGCCTGGGCTGAAATCTCAGCCTCGGGTTTGGCCAGCCAGAAGGATCTGACAACTTCTTTTAATTCTATGCCTGTTTTCACTGGTTCCTTTAAGAAGGGAAGCCCCTTAGAAAGGGGGAATGGGACCTTTTGAGTTTCTGGGAAGCACCCGCCACCCGTGGGTAAGGAAATCAGAAGTTCCAGAAAGAATTAACGTTCTAAGCATTCCTGTGGCGGACCTGCAGCGGCGCAGCCAGCACTCCTGGTCCCCGAGTTCCTGGATGCTGACGTCAGCGAGCTTTCTCTCCAGGGCAGAATAAGGAAAAGCAAGGCGGATTATGAGGGAAAAAAAAAGAGCAAAGTGGTTGATTGTTTCCTGAGTACCCGTGATGGCTACATCGCGTGAGGCTCCGGACTGGGGCTTCATGTTAGTCCTTTATTTAAGTTCAACCCACAACAGTGCGAGAATACCACTGTCATCTTCGTTCTCCTGATGCAGAAACTGAAGCTAACTGTAACTCACTTGTGATCAGATTACTGGAAAGGGGAGGATTTATTTAAAATACACAAGTGTATGACTCCCCTATCCTTTCCCCAACTTTTTACAAAATGACAGGGTAGAATGTCCCCACCATCATGGACTTTTTTCTCCAAGTTAGCAATCAGTTCCTTAAGGAATGGAAGTATTTTTATACTATTGAGAGGCCTGGCACCCAATTCTGCACCATGTTGTAGTCTCTGGAATCCTGAGTGAGTTGCACCCCAGAAGATCTCTTTCTTGTCTCAAGTTTAAAAACTATTGAATTGCAACAGTTGGAATTGATCCCTAGAGCACTAAAAGCAGAACACCACAACTTCACTTAGACCCCGCATTTGTGATACTTGCGGGTTGGATCCAGCCTTACCATAATCATGGTAAAGAACTGGACGCATGTAGAGTAAAGCTAACGGTGCACTTAGACGCTGACTTTAGTCCGAGACGATCACTTCACATTGCTGAATGTTTGTGAACGCCACAGCCATGTTCTGTCCGCCTACGTCTCTCTCATGCTGAGAGTGGAACCTCTCTCTTTGTTGCCACTCTCTGCTCTGCCCTTTTCTCCTCCTTTTTCTGGGGTTGTTTGATCCTGTCTAAATGTGGCTTCACTTGCTTTTCTTCTCCTTCATTCTCTACTTTGTTCCATGTTTTTTACTTCCCAAAGTCATCTAGGTGTTCTAGAAGGATGTCCCAACTGGATCAGAAATAAGGGCTTCCCTAGAGAAGCTCAGAGACTTGCGCAAGGTCATGCAGCTGTGGCCGGACTGGTTCATGACTCTAGTTCCATTTTTCATCCTTTTTCCTAAATTCTGGCATCACTTTCCAGTCATCATCTTCTTTTTTTGCGTATTTAGTACAGGGTCTACAGGGTCTCACTGTATAGATCGGACTTTTAATGATCCTCCTGTTTTCAGCCTCCCAAACCCTAGGATTACAGGTACATACCACCACACCCAGTCTCTGTCACCATCTCAGGGCATCCCGGGAGAGGGGCCAGCATAGCACACCAGGAATCGAGCCCCGGTCCCTGTGCCTGCCTAAACAGGTGCTTTACTTGGCTGACAGGAACTAGGATGTATTTTAGTAAACAGGGAGGTATTTGTGTATTGATAATTACTGGAAGGGATGGCCAGATGGCTCTGCACAGTAAAGCACAGCTCTCGCAAGGTAGTCTTTTAGTTTCTAGGAGCGCCTTCCTCTATTCACGTGGGAACCCTAAGCCTCATTCTGTGGGGAGTTTCATCAGAGGTGACTTCCATTTGGGAAGATCTCATCTTTAATGCCCTCGTTCCTGAATTTGTGTCGAGATATCTCTCTCCTGGGCCAGTCTGCCTTAGCAGGCTATCTGCAGATAAGGAGCTGAGCAGACTCATGGCTCCTCCTAATAGCTCGAGAATCAAGTAGTACTGGTATCTTTTGTCTGCTTTTAAGTTTTAAAGTTTTTAAATTATTTTTTATTTATTGGCAAATAAGAAGTAGCTATATTTGTGATGGACAACATAACGTCTCTGTGTTTGTATATATTGTAGAATAATCAAATCAGGCTAATTAGTATATTTATGACCTCAAAAACTTATTTTTTTGTGGTGAGAATATTCACAATCCATCTTCTTAGTTAGTTTAAAGTGTACAGTGATTTGTTAGCTGTCAAAGAAAATGGATCAAATATTTTAGATTCATAGAAACATGAAATCCAGGGATGTCACCAAATTTCATTGATGCCATTGTCTTAAAAGATTCTACATATTCTTATTTAAAATTTATTTTGTGCAAACTATCTGATATTATTTTCCTTTTTCAATATTATTCTAATATTTCCCCAGAAATTTTCTATACTTCATTTCTCCATAAGACCTAAAATTGCTGCATATCTTAAATTTATATATTAGTCCCTATTTTCTATCAAGTAGTTAATGTTGAAGAACTAGATAGCAAATTCATAACTTTACCTGAAGAAAATTACAAGCAGGCATAGAAAGATGGATGACAGAGAAATGCATAGTAACCAAATGATTTCTAGCTGGTTGGCGAGGGAACTCTCACTGGCATGCTTTTATTTATTTCTTCTTAATTTATTTTAATTCATACATGAAAACAAAAGTTATACATATTTATGGGTATCAAGCGATGTTTGGATACCTGCTTACACGCTACTGTTTAAATCAAGGTGAATATTTACATATTTCTGCAAATAGTGGCTTTATATAAAAAAGAATTTCAAGGGTATGAAACAAAAAATAATGCCACTTATTTGTTTGCATGTGACATTCTTATTTACTCTGCTTCCATTTTCCATAATTTCTTGGTCATATTATCTGTATTTCAGCTAGAAGTATTACCTTGAATCTCTTATCACATAGAAATGGTCTGTTAGTCCTTGTTCTAAAACTAACTTTGCATTCAAGATCTGTAGTCTGCTTGCCCTTCTGATTTCCTGTGTTTCTTCTAAGAAGTGATATCTGCTCTCTGTTTTACTTAAATTGAAATTTATTCATCATCAGAACATGTAAGCGTTTGATTATTTCATCACATCTTCTAGGATAAGCTCACAGACTGCCATATGAAAGATGCATTATTTTAATATAATGTAGATTTTTTAATTTCTCCTTCAATTTCAGTTAAGTTATACAAAATTAATTACAGGCAGTTGTATTACCTATGAATGTTACAGATAAAAATAAAGAAAGGGCTATCAAAAACATTTATTATGGGCCAGCCAAATAGCTCAGTGGATTAAAATGTCTGCAAGCAGGTGCAGGGGTTGGAGGTTCAATCCCCAGGCCTGCCATGCTGGCCCAGTCCCCGGAGAGCACTGAGATGGCAATTGAGACTGGGCGTGGAGGCGTGTGCCTGTAATCCCAGCTTTGGGAGGTTGTAAACAGGAGGATCACTGTGAGTCCGATCTAGTAGTGAGACCCTGAACACCCTGTAGAACCTTCCCTAAAGTACTAAGTAAATAAATAAATAAAATTTAAAAAATGTTTACTATAAAGTAGAAAGGTTAGGTTAGATAGAAATAAACTACTGATTTGGATGTTTGAATGTGGGGGCTTACTATGTGTGTTTTTTTCTCCAATTAGGCCAAAAGCCAGCAATCTATTGCTTGCAGAGCAAGCCCAGCTTCTGCTCATCTTGTTTATCCCATGGGCTAAGAATGTTTCTTTATTTTAATGGCTGAAGAAATTAAGAAGAAGAATATATCAAGCGTGTACCAATTCTAGGAACGTCCTATCGCACTACTAGGAAGTCAGTTCTCTTGGAGCACAGCCCCACTCCGTGCATTGCATTTTCTCCACATCATGTTGATGCTGCAGAGGCAGGATAGCTGTGATAGATGTATAAGGACTGAAAGGCCTGAAATGTTTATTTTCTGACCTTTTAAAGAAAATGCTTGCTGACCATCAGAGTTCCACTTCCTGCTGAGAGTGTATCCCTTTCTGCCTCACAAATACTGTCATGGTTTGTTGTTGTTGTTGTTGTTGTTGTACTTTAGGGAAGAGTCTATAGGGTGTTCAAGGTCTCACTACTAGATCCTACTCGCAGTGATCCGCCTGTTTACAGCCTCCCAAGAGCTGGGATTACAGGCGTGCGCCACCACACCTAGTCTCAATTGCTAGCCAATGTGTCGCAGGGGCGGGGCCAGCTCGGCAGATCTGGGGAAGGAAACCCTGGCCCCTGCACCTGCTTGCAGGTGCTTTAATCCACTTGCAGGCCTGTTAATTTGGACGGCCTACCATAATGTCTAAAGACTCGTTCAAATACATTTTCTTTTAATCCTTTCAGCATATAAAATACGTCCTTAACAGTCTACAAAATTAGATATTACCTTGCGTTGTGGTTAGTTGTTTTCTTGATTAGAGAATGTGAGATTCCTTGTTTGCCCAGCAGAAAACCAAACTGTCCAGCCGGTCCCTGGGACAACTCTTGTAGCAGTATGCATTTGGACCTGAATTTCCCAGCTCCAGTCATGTCTATAGAAAAAAGAGCACAACTCCTGGGCCCTTGTATCTAGCAGGAGAAGCTACATCGTTTATCTATCATTTCATATCACAATCACAGATAAGCGTGCTTGCTAACCCAAGCACAGCCTACCTGTGTTTATCATCCTTGTTGCTCAAGGTCGGAGCCCCTTACAACTGGCCCACAAAGGCTGCTTGGCTTCTGAGCGAATACTAACGCACGTCATGAAGCTACTCAATAAATTTTGATTTGATTTTTTATTATTGGTAATCATGCAAGATCAAAAGTGACATTTTCTATTCCCATCTAGTCTATTTTTGCTTATTTATTTATTTTTATTAATATAGTCTATTACCATTATATTCTTCGTGGAGAACTGAAACATAAACATTACACATCTCAATTATTTTCCCGTCTTTACCCTGTCCCCTCCATCAACCACTCTTTTTCATAAGATCTATGTCCTGTTATCCTTTTTATTATTTATAATTTGCTTCACATATAAGAGGAAGCATGAAACGCTTAACCATAGGATGATAAATTATGTGTGTCTTGTCTAGTTCACTTAACACTGTGGTCGCAAGTTACTTCCATTTTTCTGAAAATGGCACAAGTTTATATTTTTTGTGGCACAGCAGTAACCCATTGTATATCAATCCACACTTTCTTGATCCATTCATCTATTGATGGGCATGTAGGTCACTGTCAGGATTTAGCTACTAGATTCCATCTTACTCCAGAAAGAATGGCTGTCACTAAGAAACCAAAGCAAAATGAATTTTCACAAAGCTGGGGAAGGGGGGAAGGGACCCTTCTGCATTATTGGTAGGAATGCAAGCTAGTACAACTGCTATAGAAATCAGCACAGAGATTCCCCAGAAAACTCCAACTAGAAATTCCATTCCACCCTCCCTTTCCCTAGAGGCATCGGCCAGAAAGAGGTACAGACCTCATGTTATAGTGGCACAAGCAAGTCTCTAGCTGTACAATTCCTAACAGGAAGTTCTAGTTAGTAGCAAGCATATTATAAAGAAAAGCTATTTCTTTACTTCTGTCTTTTTTTTTTTTTTAATGTATTAAGTACAAGGTCTACAAGGTCTCAGTACACAGATGGGATTCGTAGTGATCCTCCTGTTTTCAGCCTCCCAAGCACTGGGTTTACAGGTGTGTGCCACCTTTCCCAGGCTTTTGCCATCTCAGCATGCCCCGGGGGTGGCACTGGCATGGCAGGCTGAGGATCGAACCCCTGGCACCTACATCTGCCTAAACAGGCACCTTAACCCACTGAGCTATCTGACCGGCCCAAGAAAAGCTATTTAGACAGATTAGTGTGTTTTGTTGTTAGTTTCTTTCAGGTCTTTATTCAATTTTGTGTTACAGTCAAAATTTCAAAACTTTGGTACTATATACAAGGGGAACATCCTGTTCAAATGATGAAAGATATAGTATTGTACATTTGGAAGATAATCAGAGAAAAAATATGCTCTTACACAATTTATTTGTATAATTTAAGAGTCACTTATTCCCTGGAAGTTTGAAATAATGTCATGAAAAATTGTTTTATAATTAGTTTCTCTAACTCTGGCGTAGACTGCATAACCTTTTCCTACATTGTTTTCATAATTAAATATATATCTCAGAGTATAGTAGTTAGCATCACCATTAAAAATCTGACATTGAATACATTTGTACTTTTTCTGGTAGCCTCGCTATTTACTTAATGGTCAATGTTGATTATTATAACTGTTTTTCTTATTTCTTGGCGATTATCCAGAACTGAAACTAAGTGGAATTGTGATTGTCTTTTTATCATTTCAAAAAATCTGTAGTTCTTGATATTTTTACAGTAAGCTTTCATTATTTTTCTATCCAAAGCTAAGCAATAAAATTAGTTTTAAAATAGTTAAAATGCTTATTTTTAAACTAAGAATTTATGGATATCTGTTTAATTTTTATATATACTTTAAAACCTGAAGATGGAAACAGAGCTATCATCATAGTCATTTTCATTTGTCTGAATATGTATCTTCAGGAAAAGATACAAAATGTTTTATTGATGCACACAAAAGTCATAAAATGCACAGTACTATTTATATTTGTATAAATAATGTTTTAAGTGAAACATTAATGATATAAAAGTACCTTAGTTTTTAAATAATTAATATATTATAAAATTTTCATAAATGGGGAAAATATTTTTCCTTTTCACTTCATTTAGTGACTGCCACAATTTGGTTTTCCACCAAATCCCATACTGTTGAGCATGTTGGTGTTTTACTATTACCGTTTGTCTCCCGGCAGTAAACACTGGAGTGTGCACTTTGGATCACATTTCTCATGAGGATGCCTTTTCCACAAAATATCACTGAGTGAAAAGACGTGAATTATTTTAAGACTTATAATAGTTACCTAGTCGTTCAGTCAATGTTCATTTAACAATTCCCGTCGAACCGTTCCCATATACCAAAACACTGTTAATCAGTGACGGTGTGTAACTGAAAAGAAGAGAGACTGATTCTTACTCTACAGAGCTTCGAGGTAATTGCCAGATTGATTCTAAGAAGCTTTACAAATGTATAAATCCCCCACTTGAGAAGGATATAAATAAGTCTTTCCTCCTGCACTTGGTGGTTTTATCTTTGAAACCTTCCATATGAACTTGAACAGTTAAAATTGCATGCTCCTATAGTCTCAGGTTGCTTTCCTTTAGTTCTAAGGACAAATGCTTTCACATGACTATAGACATGTGTGATGCTTGTATATTTTCCATAATACCTCCCTCTGAAATACTGCTCCTTTAGAATTCAGTGCATGCCTGGTTTGTTGACCAAATAAGTGGTGTGAAATACAGGTGGATGGACAGATGGGCAGGTGGGCAGACAGATGGACGGGTGGACGGATGGATGGATGGATGGATGGATGGATGGATGGATGGACGGGTGGATGGATGGATGGATGGATGGGTGGATGGATGGATGGATGGATGGATTGGGTAGACAAATAGCAGTGTAGTTCCTGTTTAAAAGTGCAGGTAGAGAAGTTTCTGTCTATACTAAATCTAGCAGGATGGTTCTCTCCACGAGTGACCTATGCTGGTGCCTTTGCTATCACTGTAATTCCTGCCTTGTGCCTGCTCTCTGGGAGGAAAGGAGCTTAGTGCTCTTCTTTCCACCTTGATGTGCATGAGAAAGTCTGAATTGAGTGACAGATGCAAAGATTATTAGCACACAGACAGAGTAGACAGACCACCTCCCTGCGTGTTTAGAGTCTGCTGAGAAGTGGGATATAGACACTGAATTGACAGCAAGAGTTTGAAGAGGATGAGTTATCTAAATGGTGAGACAACAAAGGGAGGAATATCATGGAAATTTATTATTTAACTGTATTTACTTATGTATACAAATTTTATAAAATTTACTGATGGATATAAATTTTATAAAATTCATATATATATACATATATATGTATATTTATTTATTTATTTCAAGGATGAGTTGGGTCCACCAATCTAAGATATATACATATATATATATATATATATATATATATATATATTTCAAGGATGAGTTGGGTCCACCAATCTAAAGATGTAAACACCATGTCCCTAAAATTAAAAAAAAAC
>NDGN011448091.1:0-12873 GCA_002564285.1 Tympanoctomys barrerae
AGTGTGACTCTCTCAGCACTGTCTGCAGGAGGCATTTTCCCTCTCACGTGTACTTAGGGTTCTTAGAGTCAGCAGCATGGAAAATGCCCCTTATAACCTGGGAGTGCCAGGCGCAGTGACCTGGAGGAGCCCTCAGGGGCAGAATGCACATCCCAGACTCAGAGGTCAGGCGAAGTGGAGCCCAGTCCTCTCCTGTCCACGTTAGTGTCCCTCGAGGTGGCTCGGCCACAGGGCTGGGGGCTCCAGAACCCACCCACCAGACCTGAGGAGGCTGAGGCAGTAGTCATAATGACCTGGGGACCCAAAAGGTACGGTGACCCTGCTGTGGACAGCCATCATCAGGACCAGACAGCCACTGTCAAGGGCCAGAGGGAGGCCCCAAGTCTCTGAGAAGGAACAGCACTCCTGAGACTCCAAGTCAAGGTCACTTGGGGTGGGCAGGGTGTTCACTGTGGCACCCAGATTGTCCAGTATGTGACCTGGAGCATTGTGAGGACAGGGACAACAGCTAGACCAGTGTGTGCAGTCCTAAGGAGGAAAGATGAAAGAGGAGATCCACGCACCCGCCAGCGCCCCCCTGCTGTAAGCGGCTCCTTCCTTAGCCGCAGGACACAGCTAGCTATGGTTAGGATTTATTTTCCTGAAGCAACCGCTGCAAGATCTGTGGAGGGTGGACAGCCCAGGACACCAGGCGCTGAGCAAGGAGCAGGGCCTCCGCTTCCCCTTCCTCCGCCTTCCAGGAAACAATGGCAGGATCCAGTTGCTTATCTTGGCGACCCGGGCGTCTGGGTCCTGGGGTCTTCAAGGCCCTTGTTTCATTCTGCCCTGCTGTCCTCACTGGGATGGACGCCGCCAGGCCCCCAGAAACCTGGGCAAGTCACTGCCCATGGCCACAGGGGCAAACAACCAGCCTGTCCTTGGCTTATAAGGAATGTGCTCCTCAGAAACGCTGGACACGGGCACAAGGCTACAGGGCTGTGGGGACCTCGCCCCTGCCCCAGGGTCAGCGCTTAGCATGCTGGGGAGACCAAGGGCTTCAGCAGGAACCGGGAAGAGGCTCCCCTCCAGCTTCCTGGCATCCAGTACGAAACAGGCATCCCCTGAGTCCTCGCCTGGGAGTGGGGATCAGGGTCCCCACGTCGCGGGCAATGTGGCAACCAGGAGAGTCACGAGCAAACCAGCAAGACACCGGTCCTGATGCCTCTTGCGCACCTGGTTGACGGGCGGCCCGAGTGCACTGTGAGTTGGTGATGCGGAGGGTAGGCTACCCAGGCAGACAGGACAGGGAGGGGACTCTGTGCTAGCTCAGGATAGGAGTTAGAGGTGGCCTGACAGAGGGACCCAAGGGAGCTAAACTGACCGAGGCTGAGTGCACCCACAGTGCAGGGCTTGTGGTGGCCCTGAGCGTACCTGCTTGGACCATCTGTACCCTCCTACAGCTGAGCTGTGCCGCCCTAACACTCTGGCCTTCTTGTGTCATTGCACAGGCTGTGTGGCTTGCCTAGAATGTCTTCTCCCCTCTCACACCTTCCTGTGCCCCCAAGAAACTCCTATTCACCCCTTAAAACCCAGATCTGCAGGAAGGCTCTCCAGCGCCATCTCCACCTCTGGGTGGTCTTATACCACATCTGTTCTTGGCCTGGGCTGCTGCGGATGGTGCTGATGGGCCCAGGTCTCCCGGGAGAAGCACTAATTCTACATGTAGCACGCATCACAGCAGAGCAAGAGCAGGAGGAGGCTGTTAGAACCTGATTTGCCACCAAGGGTAAAGCAAGCACAGGCCCCACACCACCCTGGAAGCAGGAAGAGCAGGTCCCAGGCATGAGGGACACACTGGGGTCCCAGGGAACTGAGGCTGCACATGGCCAGAGCCATCCTTAGAGAGGACAGGCTGGCCCAGAGGAAGAGATGGCTCTGCTCTTCAAATGTTACCTGTCCCTTTCTGGACAAATTCAGAGTCGTATCTGGGTGTTGGCTACTGCCTGATCACAGCTTTCTGTGGGTTTAGGCAAGTCACCATAAAGGCACAGCACACACACACACACACACACACACACACAGGGATCCCAGTGGCCTTCCTGAGTGCCCAGTCCTGTCCCCGATCTCTGTCCACACAAGGTACTGTGGCTCCAGCACACAGGTGGAGGTTGGCGGCCCAGCAGCCCGACCCCCTCCCGTGGGGAAGCTCGTGGCTCCTGAGACAGGCGGCCCTGCACAGAGTGAGCAGCAGCTGAGCCACGGGCAGAGGCCTCCACGCAGGGCTGGCACGGCCTGTGTGTGTTGGAAGGCAAGGCACGGGCCGGGGGCAGAGCACCCCATGCCCTCCTTTGCACCTTGTCCTCCCTGCTGCCTCTTAGTGGCAGAGGCCTGCCCATTCCTTCCTTTACGATTCCAGCGATGCTTTCACGCCCACTGTCTGGAACAGAATTCACGAGACAAAGGCAGGGTGCTTGCCCACAGAATTCAACCGGCAGTGGGGCAGGGAGACGCAAGTCACACTCAGAGCCTGCTGCACAGAGGACAGCGAAGCACCATGGAGAAAACCAGTGCACCTGCGAGCACCGTCCCTGCCCCGCCTCTGCCCTGCGCTGTCTCCTTTACTCCCCAGGTGATGTGACCCACACATGGCTTTTCTGCAGCTCTGGGAGAAGAATGCCAAGCTGGCTAATGGAACACAAAGTACCTCACTTCTAAGGTGTCTCACCACCTTCTCGGCCTATACGGCCATCAAGGGACGACTGGGTTGAGAAAATGCAGTATCGACACAGAGTGGAGAACTACTCTGCCGTGAAGAAGGATAAAAAGGTCATCTGTAGGACAACACATGCACACTGAGACCGTAATAGTCACTGAAATCAGTCAGGCATAAGAGCTTAAGTATTGCCTGGTTTTTCTTATATGAGAAATTCAAAGCATAAATAAATGGAAGGGTGACATAAAACAGAGATGACAAATCTTTTACAAATGAGAAAGGGACCGAGACATGGAAGGAAGGGAGAAACACGGAAGGGAAGGGGGAATAAAAGCATCAGGACATGCCACGTACGTGCACCTACTGCCCCCAAGGAAAGCGGCTGATACAGACAGCAAACCCGTACAATAAAAAACACATCTTCACCATAAATGACCCAGGCCATCAAACTATTTACAGTACTGAAGTGTTTGCTGGGAATAAACATCATAATATTTTTCACATTTGAGCTGGAAAAATTGCCGAATGGTTCCTGTTTTTCTGATCTGTTTGTTAAAACCCAGTCAGTCGGGTTTTGTTGTTGTTGTTGCTGTAACAAACCCTGGATTCCTCCAGGTCAGTGATGCTCAACTGATCTCACAGAGCTTGGCAGGAGCAAGTGGAGATGGGGTACCAGTGGTTTCTATTAACAGACTAATTAGTGTGAGTCGTGCAGGCTGCAGGAAGCGCAGCCCCAGGAGCGTGCAATCCAGAGCTCTGGGTCGTGGAGAACTAAGAATAGTCTGTTTGCCCAGCCCTGCTGCAGAGCCTTGACACATTGGTCTGGTGATGGCTGCATTGTTCAGCACTGGGCAAAATATTTTTGTTTTGAAACTGAAAAAGCTATTATTGTTCTGGGGGTGATGTTAATAGAAACAAGCTCTTTTCCCTCCGTTTCCAAATGGTCCCTGTGGAAAATCCAAAATCCAAAATCAAACAACAAGGTTCTGGCCTCTCTGCTGCCAGCAGCTCTAAGAGTCCAGCCCCCCACTTTGCCCCTTGACCACAGTACCCTTCAGGAACACAGCTGGGGCCCAGACATGCCTGGTCAGGCGCCCACTGGCAGCTGTCTATAGCAGGAAGAAGTGTGTAAATGCAGAGGGTGACCTGAGGAGTGGGGTGACTGTGGGGTCCCATGTGGCTCTCTTGAACCAAACCCCTGAGGTCACTGCAGGACCTTGGGGACCCATCTCTGCTTGCTGCTGGCCTATACGTGAGGTGAGACACTGACACTGTGTGGTACTATAGAGAATCTGCCTACTCCAGGATGTAGACAACTTCTATCATGGTGGAAAATTATCCCAGATGTAAGCTTTAGTGTCCTGCAGGATGTTCACTGACCCATGCTATGGACCTCGCAGTTCTTTCTACATGGCCGGCATCATTTCTCCACTTTTCGAGTCAGGGTTTGCAGCATCCTGAGCTCCTCATGTGTGATGAGGAGCCAGGATGTGGCTCCTGCTCTGTCCTGTGCCAGTCTCACTCTTCGCTGTTTTGCATGTGTGTGCATTTTGGGGCCTGACCAGGGCAGGGGCAGGTGCTGATGCCAGCCAGCACTGCCTGTGGTCGTCTCATCTATGCAGGGGAGGATGACTGAAGAAGGGGCTCAGAACCTGAGCACACAGCAGCCTCCCAGAGGGCATACTGACCCACACCTGGCTGAGCCACCCCAAACTCAGGGGACCCCAGGATGCCTGAGGATGCCCACCCACCATACCAATGACACCAGTAGAGGTCTCTGACCAGTGAGAGGATCATCATGGTGTGCCGCAGGCGGGGTATGTACAGAATGAGGACTTTTTTCCTCCTGCCACTTGTGTGCTGACCCCATGTGCTGACCTGGGGGTGGGAGCTCACCCTCATGCATGGTTATAAAAGGGACCCCAGGAATCATCAGTCTCTGCAGCATGGGGGTGCAGTGAAAACACAGCCAGCTGTCAACCGGGAAGAGCCCTCAGCAGATAGCAATTCTGCCATATTGTCCTTGGGCTTCCCAGACTCCAGAACCATGAGAAGAAGTGAGTGTTTGTCATTCATGCCACCAGGTCAGTGGTCATTTGTCATGTCAGCCTGGCTAGGACTGAGATTAGTGCCAGGAGGCAAGAGTGAGGCAGACTAGGGCATGACTGAGAGGCTGGAAAACCAGGCATGACCCATCAATCACAGAGTTGGCCAATCTCAGTGGAGGTGCAGCTCCTACCAGCCTGGGCCTGAAATCTAAAGAAGACATCAAAGACAGCAGTCGCTGACCTCAACACCACTGCTGGCTTGCTGCTGCAGCCCAGCCTGCATGCTCTTCAGAGCACTTCTTCCTCTTCTCCTCCTTCTTCTATCTGTCATGTGCAGTGGTTCTCTCATTCCATCCTCAGAACAGGACAGCCAGAGCCTGGAAAGGATCACTGGATGCCACTCTGCCCAATAGTAGAAGCGCTGGGAAAATATAACTATGGCTGGAACTGGAAGTGAAAGGTGCTTGGGGGATGTGGAAGTGCATGCTGGGAGGAGCTGGGCTAAAGGGACCCAAGGGGTTGAGGCAATTCCATGAGGAGTAAGGAGAAGAGAGGACCGCGGGAAGGCCTCCATCTTCCCCGAGAACGCCCAAGTAACCAAGAGTGGACAGGAAGCAGGCTGGATGACACAGACCCCTCAGGTGAGTTTCAGACAGAAAGGAGGAAGTGCTTCCAGAAACTGCAAAAAAGACATCCTCCATCTAGAATGGCAGAGGGCCTGCTGGAGCTGCAGCCCCAAGTGCTTCCCAGAAAGTGGGCTTGTGATGCTGATGAAACTGGGGCTTCAGCTGATGAAGTTCTTAAGCCAAGTGTTGGGAGAACGCCATGTTTCTGTCTGACTGTTGATAGCAAGAAGGAAAGGACAGCTTGAGTGCAGAGTTCTTAAGCAAAAAAAAGGAATTAAAGCCCCAGACTCTGAAAAAATTCTCATTCTATCCATATTGGGAAAAATGAGACAGTATGACTGTAAGAGAATGTGAGGAGTATGGCTAGGTGACTCTTGGTAGAGGGATTAGCAGATATGTGACCCTCAGACCCAGTGGGCCACTCCCTGGGCTGGGCAAGGAATGAAGGGCAGGAAATAGCTCTCTGACCTCTTGGCTCCTAGGACAAGCCCTCAGAGCTCTCAGAATGTGCTCTTCTTCTAGACAAGCAGAGACTGATCTTAAAGGAAACTCGGAGGTCGCCAGGGCAGCCTCCTTGCAACAGAGAGGCCACCGACTCACTTTCAGGAAGTCAGATGGCCTCTGCCCCAAGCCATGGACTGCTCAGAGCCCTGTGGCCAGGCCCCAGACTCTGGGTCTGGAGGCAAAGTGAGGGGCATTGTCCAGCCCCAAGGTCTCATGGGACTGGCCTGGCAGCGCTGGACCCTCCTTCCCACTTCCCTTCCCATCATGCATCTCTGTCATTCTGTCCCACCACCAGATTTGGAAAGCACTTAACTTGTTTAGTTCTACAACTTCACAGATGGAGAAAAGGGAATTCTATCTGAGACATGTCCTGCCCTGTGTGTCACCCCATCTGATCTAGATGAGGTTTAGATGAGACGCTGGCCTTTGGGCTTTAGGGCTCATCCTGGAGGGAGTTACAATGTGGAGGGAGGGCTATGGGGTGAAATAACCGCACCTTCCATGCAAAAAGCACCTCCGAGATGGGGAGCAGAGTGGATGGCTATGGACTGAAGGTCTGGGCTTCTCTAAATTCATGTTTCAAACCCTAAACCCCGTCTTGGCCATGTTCCGCGTCACTAAGACACAGCAGCTGACACCCACAACTTAAAGGGGGAGAGGTCTGCCCTGGCTGAGCTTCAGAAGCCTCAGCGCATGCGTGGTCAACAGGCGCTACAGCAGAAGCCACTGCCCACTGCCTGGCAGCAACCCGTAAGCAGAGAGCATGGCGAGGTGGGGGATGCGCCCTGTCTGGGCACCCCGCCTCTCAGCAGGGCATCCAGCTGCAGGTGCGCCCACTGGATGAGCCACCGCTAAGCACAAGGCCCTGGTGATCCAGCCACTTTCCAAAAGTCCCACCTCCGAGTGTGTTTCCGGGAACATTCTGGAACTCAAGCGCAACCCCCCCCCCTCCCCCGAGTGATAGCGCTAGGAGGTGGGCCTTTGGGGGAGTGATCAGGCCAGGAAGATGGAATCTGTATAAGTGGAATGAGGGCCATTACCCTACACAAGAGGCCCTGGAGAGTTCCCTGTTGTTCTGTTCCAGGGCACAGTGTCCAGAGATGCTTGGATGGCATAGGCCCTAACTGCATGCCTGGATGGCCCGCTAGTAAGCAGCTACTGAATGCGTTATGATGCAGCAGCTGGAGGGAGTAGGGTGCTGGGGAGGAGGCGTGCCCTGCAGGGACACTCTCTAGGACCTCTTTTGCAGAACAATGGCACACCTTGAAGGGTGTATCTGATCCCGGTCCTCCCTCCCTCTCTGCTTCCCAGCTTTCCACCATTTCCTCCCATCACAAAGCCTCTGCCCCTCCACAGCCCCGAAAGCGATGAGATGCTTGGCCACAGTCCGAGGGCTCTGAGCTGGGAGTCAAAACAAACTTTTCCACTTCTGCCTTTCCCAAAGACTCTGCCACAGCTGTGAGGACCGCAGGGGACAGAACAAGAAGGCGGCTCCCTGCAAACCAGGAAGTGGCCTCGCCCAAGCGTGACCCTGCCCGACTGCGGGGTGCCTCGCCTCAGCACTGCAGAAGTGACTGCTGCCACGGCACCCGGGTTTCAGTGGTTCCTCACAGCATCCTGAACTGATTGATGGTGACAGCATCTCCACGTGGCTTCACCAGCGCAGTGAATGTGCAGTTCCCATATCTGGTCGATGGACGGGAAGGTGGCCACTCAAGGTGTGGTCTCAGGGCTCCGAAAGAGCCAAAGGGAGACACCGCCTGCAGGAGACACTGCTGAATGATGCAGGACCTAGAACCCAGCCCACTGCCCTCAGATGCCCTCAGCCCTCTCCTTGCTCCAAAACCTGTCCATTTTCGTGGTCCTGGCCTCCCCTATATGGTTATGACCCTTCCTTTACCCTGAGGGATCTTTATAAATGTAGATTGCTTACGATGCTGTCCCTCCAGCCAAAGGCCCCCGAGGCTCTGCCTCCTGCATGGTGGACTCCAGTCTCTCCTCCATGACCTCTAAGATCTCCAAGACCTGCCTCCCTCTGAAGCTTCCTCTCCCTCCATCCTTCTCTGCCCTCCCTGAACCCCAAGGTCATCCAGATCTGGCATGGACAGGGACTGTCTGGAGATGCCCTTACACTGCCTCTTTTCTTTTCTGTCTCAGCCACTACCTGCTGGGCTTTGAGGAGGACTCCTACACAGCCTGCAAAGCCCCAGCTCTAGGAGGTGGCAGATTGGGGGTCCCAGCCTCAGAGCAATGATGTGAGGGACTCTGAGGTGAACAAACCCCCTCTCAGTCAGCAGCCAGGGGAGGCAACCTGTTGTCATCCACACTTGCTCTGGCGGGGGAGGGGAGTTGCCTTGCCAGGGCCTCTGGACTGTCTCCTCAGGTCTGAGGGACACAAGACCATAAGCACAGGGCCTAAAGGGGAGTCCAAGTCCACACTGCCTATGGCCCACCGCCCACTGCACCCCAGCTGGTGGTGAGGAATAAGGTAGCTGCTCATTGCCAGACCCACAGCAGGCTTGGACCCAGGTGAGGGAGGCTCCTTGGCCATCCCGTCACCTCAATTGTCCTACTGAAGTCCCAGGCCCTCCAGGACACAAAGCTGCATAAGCAAGCCCTGTCCCAGACTCTCAGAACAAATGCAGGCTTGTGTCCAGCCATGGCTGCTTGGCCTGGACCACCACAGAGGCGGCAGAAGATCCTCATCGTCAAACCCAAGACTTCCGAGACAGAGAGGAACCAGCAGTCAGGGGGCACAATGAGCTCCAGAGAAGGCATCAGAAACACCTTGTGCTGCTGCTGGACATCCCCGATGGTACCAGCTCTAAGGAGACCACTGTCGTACACGAGGACTGGGTTCTGCTCGGTGTTTCAGGGTGATTCCCCAGTACCCAGCACAGCGCTGCACAGATGCCAGGGACTCGGGGGTTTTAGACACTCGGGGGGGGGGCACCACTGGCAGAACCAAGAATGGGGCTTCACTCCCCACCCCTCCCTGGTACACACTCAGCAAATACCATTCCCCTCTCTGCATAGCCTGGGCACCCTTCTGGCTGGTCTAACCCTAGCAGCCCCAGAAGGCTCCTTTCAGACCTGTCCACCTCACTGCCACAGCTCATCTGTCCCTGGGTGAGAGGCACTTCCTGGATGTCCCTTATGGTGATGTAAGCCCTGGCAGCCTTGCAGCCCTGGGCATGGGTGCTGAGGACCTGGAGATGCAGGAACACAGAGGTTGAAGGACATGGCCCTGCCCTCCCACTCCCTCCAGGCTCGGTGCATCACACCAGACCTGCTGAGACAAGGAGGCTCCAGGGCCAGCCTTTCTGCCCACCCCAGCTGAGGGCCCAGTCCCTGACCCCAAAGTACAGATTGGCTCCCTCTGGGGTGCACGTGCACAGGGCCCTGCCTGCTATTCCAGGCACAGCAGCCTCTGCGGGGACAGCTCTTCCTCATGCCCATGTGGGGACCTGGAGGATACGTGGAGGTGCAGACAGAGGACCAAGGTGTTGGTCTCCATACTACTCAGCAGACAACAGGGAGCCCATGTTTGTAAGGAGCCCAGCCTAGGTGACTCAGCAGTTGAGTTCAGATGCCAGCCTAGGTTGGAGCCAGGTTGAGACAGGGCTCAGACCCAGCAAGGGTCCAGGGTGACCAGGGCAAAGTCCTCCTCATGCTGGGTGGGCCTGCAGAGGCACAGTCCCTGTCCCCAGAAGAGCTCTGTCTTCATGCTCACACCAATGGTCTTCGGTCAGCATCTGAGGACCAAAAGGCAGGCTGCCGAGTCAGTAGAGCTGGGGCTTAGACCAGAGTCCAGGCTGTGGGCTGGCCTTGCTGGTCCGAGCTCCTGAAGGGACTCAGCTGGACTCATTCCTTGTCATGGGGAGAATCACCCTGCCAGGGTGCCCTCCCACAGGGAGCTCACAACCAGCCCAAATACTCCCCATCGGTCCCCAAAGCTTTCCTGGGGAACAAAGCCCACATCAATGGAGAGACAGAGGCTGGCTGGAGTGCAAGCCAGCTGTAGGTGAGAAGGCTGGGCACCTGATGGGCTCCCAATGCCACACTGAGGGGCCTTTGCAGCCAGCCTGCCTGCTCAGAGCCCCTGCTCACACCGGCACCACTGATGTTGGTAAGGGCCCCGACCTGGTGACTCAGCAGGGCAGGAAGAGCCCAACCGCTCATAGAGACAGACACTGCTCTCTAAAGCCTGCCTAAATGCCCAGGAGGCCGGGTGCCGGGAAGCTCTGGGGAAGCCGTCCTTCTGTGGAATCAGCACAATCACCTATGAGCAGTTTAAGAGGGAGTTTCTGATTTGCACCAGGAAATGACTCATCTCCCTCCAGGCCCTGCAGTCCCAGCTAGGAAGAGAAACTTGACAAGGGCATGGAGCTAACCAGCTGCACTGCAACTCATGCTGCTGACCATGAGGGCAGGTCTTGCCAAGACACCGGGAGGAGTTCCAGGGTGAGGACCCTCTCACGGCACTGCCCACCTCTGTGCTCCAGAGGGACACATCAAGGCTTGGGAGGTGCCCGAATTCCCCACAGGCACCCTGGAGGCTATAACACATAAAGCAGTGTCTTCTGAACTGCAGAAATAATCATCTCCGCCTAGCACGCTGCGTCCACCCTCACTCCTGGTGGGTTGTGTCACGTGGGGTCTTAGGCAGAGAATCTATAGGTGGCAGAGATGTATTTGCCATTGTCTGGGTGCTGAAAGCGCCAGATCAAGGCACCAACAGATCCAGGGAAGGTGACGGCCACCTCCTGGTCTGTCCTGGGAGGAGGGGTGAGCAAGCCCCTTGGCTGCTTCCTAAGGGCAGGGACCCCAGGACCTACCACCCCCAAAGGGCCCAACCCCTTACTGCCATTGCACTGGGAATTTGTTTCAACATACAAACTGGGGGACACTTAGACCACACTCAAACTCATCAGTGAAGCAAGAGGGGAGGCTAAAGAATTTTCAAATGTGCAAACTTTCAGACATTTCCTTCCTTCTCAAGATGCTGCTGGAGTCTGCAATCCACCACACCAAAATGAAAGAACAAGGGGATGTGGAACCCAGGAACAGGACAATCCAGCCCCAGAGGTGAGGCCCTGAGGAAACCCCATGGAGGTGCCAGGCTGGCAGCTGGTGCTAGGCTGGTGGTGGGCAGGAGAGGCGCCATCAAGAGGCAGAAACTTCAGGAGCACCTTAGGGAGACTGCAGGAGAGGTCCAGAGCAGAGCACTATTGTATTTGAAAAGTACAAACAAAAACAAAACAATCATGAACTCCAGGAGAAACAGAAAGTCACGCTTGGGGGGAAGCAATCATGGTACAGGACGAGACTCAGCTGTCAGAGTTGGTGAAGCAGCCACGAAAGGTAAACTCTGAGTAGGGCAGCGATCCAAACCAGCAGGGGCTATGCAGTGAGGAAGAAGAAAGCAGCTGTGTGAGCCTGCGTGCGAGTGTGCGTGGCTGTGTGCGGGTGCCGGGCCAGTTTGGGGGTGGAAGGACATACGTGGGTGAAAGCACCAGGGTGCTAGCAGGCTGAGACAACACCAGGCTCACCTGAGACTCTGCTCATGCAGTGCAACATCTGCAGGTGGAAGATCAAGGGGTCCTCCACCTCCTGTGCTGCCCCAAGTGGGAGGCTGTGTGCTGGCTGCCGCCAGGGGCCTGGGACCCTGGGAAAGGTGTGGCCTCTGTCCAGGCATCCCACTCAGAGATGAGTGACCTGGGCAGGGATGCTGCCTTCCTGACCCACATCCCAGAGGAGGAGGCCTGAGGGCCTGGGCTGGGCACCAGCTCAACCTCCACCCAAGCTTTCTCATGAAGCGTCAAGGCAAAGTCCCGCCCACATGAAGACAGCAGGCTGCATGGCATCTCAGGCTGGAGCATGGAGGAGAGAGAGAAATGCAGGCTTGCTCAGGATGGGGACCGGGGCCAGCAGGAGGAGGAAGGCCAACCAGGACCATGCGCATCCCGCAGAGCTTTTAGCTGTATGGGTGCGGGTGAATTTAATTAAGACAATCATACGTGTAAAAGATTCTCCAAAAGACCAAAGAAAATACGTGCATAAAAGTATTGCAAATATCGCCTCAGGAGGCTGCAAGTGACTTGTTATTCTCTTCTAATTTTCAGTGATTACTTGTAACAGTTGATTAATTGTGTCAATTTGAGAAGTTTAGAACTTTAAATTGGCTCAGTAATTCTACTCCCTAAGGAGTAGAGGACCCGCCCTTGGGCGGCTCATTGCCTGGAGGGTATAAAAGGCAGATGCATAAGGATAGACTGGCTTCCTTTTAGAGGAGCTAAAAAAGCAAAGTTAGAGACTGGGTGTGGTGGTGCATGCCTGTAATCCCAGCTCTTAGGAGGCTGCAAGCAGGCGGATCACTATGAGTCCAATCTAGTAGTGAGACCCTGGACACCCTGTAAACCCTTTCCTAAAATACAAAAAAAAAAAAAAAAAAAAAAAAAAGAGCTCCTATCTTCTCTGTAGCTTGGCTGTCACCTCCTGGTGTCCAGCGTGAACTGCTTAGCTTCCATCTCAGCTCCTTCAGCTTCCAGTGTAGACTCTTCAGCCTTCCAGGGCTGACCCATTGCCTCCGAAAGGAACTGGAGCAGGACCCTGCAGTGAGCTCCACCCCTTGGACCAAATCTTCCAGGCTCCTGAGTGCAGACGCCCTCTGCACGCTTCCTCATCCTGCTGTGGCTGCCTGTGGTAAGCTGATCTCGTGATTCCCTACACATTTGCATAGCTTGTGTTCTATCTGTCTCTCTAGTAAGGCACTGACTAATACACCACTTCATCTTAATGGATGGTCTGCACTTTTTAAGAAGTCACAAAATAAACCTGTCTGTAGGAGGAAAAAAAAGGTCAGAAGTGGATCTTTGCCAAAAGACCTACTGCAAGTACATGTCCTAAACAAACTTCAAATCCTCTTTTTTTAAAAAAGTTTTATTTTATTTTAAAATTTGTATTTATTTGTTTTGTGTGTGTGTGTGTGTGTGTGTGTGTG